>JASUUG010000741.1:0-68906 GCA_030449905.1 Luvunga scandens | reverse complement strand
AAGATGGCAAAATAAAGTTCACATATGGAGCTATGGTGATTTTGCAAAGAGTCCCATTGTCATAATTTGTACTATTTAAAGGAGGTACAACTAATGGCTAATGTTCTTTGAGGCGTATAGTGACACCATCAAGCTATGCCATGCACGACCTGGACATCTTTGGAGAGAAGTCTTTGCGACTACGATGAGGCATGGACTTTTAAAAGGTACCAAAACCTCAGAAATTAAATTTCTCACGAGCATTGTGTAGTAGGCAAGAAAACAAGGGTCAAGTTTGGTACGGCTAATCACGATACTTGTGAGATCCTTGAATATGTTGACAGTGATGTATGGGGGCCAACCAAGACTGCATCAATTGGTGGAAGCCATTATTTTGTTTCATTTGTTGATGATTTCTCTAGACGTGTGTGGGTGTACACCATGTGAGCAAAGGATGAGGTTCTAGAGATTTTTGTGAAATGGAAGAAACTAGTGGAAACTCAAACTGGCAGAAAGATCAAAGTATTACGGTCTGATAATGGGGTGAATATATTTGATCCATTCTTGCAAGTATGCGAACGAAGGTATAAAAAGACATTTCACGGTGAGACATACTCCGCAAATGGTGTGGTGAGTGTTTGAACCGCATTTCTTGGAGAAAGACGCTGTATGTTATCTAATCTTGGTTTAGATAAAAAGTTTTGGCCGAAATTTGTAAGCTACGCAAGTTACTTAATAAATCGGTTGCCTTCTCGCCGCACCGTGGAGGTAAAACTCCTATGGAAATGTGGTCCTGAAAGCATGCACAAGACTATGATTCCATTCGTGTGTTTGGGTGTCTAGCTTATTATCATGTAAAGAATGATAAGCTCGATCCCCATGCAAGGAAAAAGCTATCTTTGTGGGATTCAAAGGTGGAATTAAAGGCTACAAGCTTTGGGATCTCAAGATAAAAAGTTTGTGTATAAGCGAGAGATGTTACTTTTGATGAAACTTCATATTGAAGGCTTCAAGTTCTCGGGTGGAGAACACGACCAAAGAGGGATTGCAGCGGGTGGAGTTTGATGCAACTCCATATGTACCAGTTAGTTCTACATCAGATAAGAGTTCAACTTTGGAGGTGGCCCCAAGAGTTGAAGAAGAAGTTGTTTCTGTTGATGTCCCACACGAGGAGGAAACAACCAAAGAAGATGTAGAAGATGAAAATGAGTCTATAGCAACAAGGAGGCTAAAACGAGTGATAAAGAAACCCGGGTGGCTTACTAAAGATATGGTGGTAGCCTATGCACTTCCAGTTATTGATGATGACATCCCCAACACTTTCGGTGAAGCATTACGCAGTAGTGAAAGTGATCAGTGGAAGTTAACCATGGAGGAAGAGATAAAATCTCTTCATCAAAATCAGACTTGGGAACTCGTGGAGTTACCTAAGGGAAAAATGGCTATTGGTAATAAATGGGTCTACACTAAGAAGCAAGGATCTCCAAATCAATCAACTCTTTGATACAAGGCAAGGCTCGTGGCAAAAGGTTATGCTCAGAAGGAAGGTATTGATTACAATGAAGTATTCTCTCCAGTTGTGAAACATACTTCCATTCGTATCCTACTTGCCTTGGTAGCTGAATATGAGTTAGAGTTGGCTCAATTAGATGTGAAGACGGCATTCTTACATGGAGATTTGGAGGAAGAAATCTATATGACTCAGCCTAGAGGTTTTGAAAGTTCTTTGAAAGGAGAATCATGTGTGTAGATTGATTAAATCTTTATGCGGATTAAAATAATCACCAAGACAAAGGGGTACAAGAGGTTTGATCAATTCATACAAGGGCAGAAATTCGTCAGAAGTGAACATGATCACTGTGTTTACTTTAGAAGACTACAAGATGGAGCTTTCATCTATTTGTTACTCTATGTCGACGATATGCTTATAGCTTCGAAGAATAGAGGTGAGATTGAGATACTTAAAGAAGCGATTGGCTTGAGTTCGAGATGAAAGACTTGGGAAATGCACGAGAGAATACTCGGGATGGAGATTCATGTAGAGACAAGAAGAATGAAAGCGTGTGGTTAACTCAAAGGTCTTATTTGAGGAAGGTCTTTAGAAGTTTGGCATGGATAACAAAACTAAATCGGTATGTACTCCTCTAGCTCCTCATTTCAAATTAAGCTCTTCTTCATGTCCTTCCTCCCAAGAGAACGCGACTACATGGCTCGTGTTCCATATGCAAGTCTTTGTGGGTAGTCTTATGTATGCGATGGTGTGCAAGGCCCGATATTTCTCAAGCCGTTAGTATGGTTAGCGATACATGCATAATCCGGGTAAAGACCATTGGCTTGCGGTAAAGTGGATTCTTCGATATTTGTATGGGGCAAATGTTGGGTTATTGTATAAAAAGATTGTGGTCAACAATGTGTTGGGTATTGTGATTCTCGATTTCCGAGACCTAGATAGCGAAGATCAACAACGGGCT
Source organism: Luvunga scandens (assembly GCA_030449905.1). NCBI lineage: Eukaryota > Viridiplantae > Streptophyta > Magnoliopsida > Sapindales > Rutaceae > Luvunga > Luvunga scandens. The sequence continues at coordinate 66,456 of JASUUG010000741.1, read as the reverse complement.
ATGTACTCACATTGGGTGGAGGTCCGATCAGTGAGGTCGATTCTACAATCGACAATTGCTCATCCACTACTAAGCAGAGTATATGGCAAAGAATCGAGGTCAAAGGAAGCTATTTGGTTGAAAGGCTTGCTAGGTGATTTGGGAGTAATCCAGAGAACATTAAGGTGTTCTCGTGACAATCAAAGTGCAATATTCCTTGCAAAGAATCAAACGTATCATGCTCGGACGAAACACATAGATGTGAAATATCATTATGTCAGAGAGATTATCGAGGGCGGTGATGTGTTATTGAAAAAGGTCAATACTAAGGATAACCCATCAGATATGTTGACGAAGGTGATTTCTGGAATTAAGTTTCAACATTGCTTGAAACTAATTCAAATTCTTCGAATGTGTTGAGTTTGGAGAATTAAGAACTACGGTTGGCTTGATCTCAGATTTTGGGTATGTAGGCAGTCATAAAGATGCAGTCACTTTGGAGATGATGGTTCGTTGATAGTCGGCTCAGATTTTGACAAATCTTCACCGAGGTGGAGAATTGTTGAAAAGTCAGCACCGAATTTGGTGCTTGACTTTGGTGCTAGCAATTTGAAGACTTTTGGTAGCAAATTGAAGAAAATGGAAACAATAGCCCACAACTTTTGACACTTGAGATTGACAAAAGTTGATTGACAAATTGAAGCCACAATTTAAGGGCTGAAATTGTTGATTTTCTTGACTATTATTTTGCTATAAATAGAAGTACAAATCAAGAGCTGGAGCATCCCAAAAAATATTTGTGAGAAGCATTTCAAAGTTTAGAGCAATTCAAGTGAATTGTTAAGAGAGAGCAATCGGAGAGTGTGAGCAATTGAGAGGTATTTCCTTTCAAGTGTATGTGAGAGTACTGAGTGTATTTGGGTTCTGGAGAGTGAGATTTGTTACTCAAATATTATAATCAAATAATTGTTATTAATACAATTATTTTTCTCTTGCTCCCGTGGATGTAGGCATAATTGCCGAACCACGTTAAAATCTTGTGTCTTTTATTTTTTTGTAATTATTTGGTGCACTTGTTTCTGCATTCCGCGCACAACAGATAGATATATATATATATATATATATATATATATATATATATATATATATATATTAAGAATAATAAAGGAGCTTTCAGTTCTCTAAAAAGATAGTTAACTTAGTTGCTCAATCTGGATCCATTTCATGGACTTATGATTTACCAGGAATGGTCCCCATGTCCAGAAATTTTTTAGGTTGTCTGGAGCCAGTGGTATGGATCAACTCCGAATTCTTTGACTGCTTTCTTTGACTGGCCTGACGGTCGTTTTGGGCTGAAATGGATAAAAAATTTCAAAGTCGTTTCACGCACGCTTGTAATTTAAGTAAGCCGATAACGGCAGAAAAGCTGAAATCATAAGACTTTAGCTCGGTTCGGTGTTATTTATATGCGAGAAATTAAATATTTAAACAATTAACGCAAAAATCAAGAGTTATTTAATTCAGTTTATATATAATAAATTTATATAAATTTGTAGTTCTATCTTCATTGTATTATTATAAACGAAGAGCGTTATTCCTATTTATGCTCTGCTTGTAACCATTTTAATTGCCACTATCAAATCATCGAGTTCATGGCCGACGTATATAAAAAGCAAAAATTCCTGAATTTGCAGCTATTAGAGATGCATATCGCTACATTCCATTTTCACTGTAACGTGGAGCAGGGGCAAATATGCATCAACTCCCAATATCTGAGGGAGCACGATGCGAGACCCATGGGATCTTTTTTCTTTGCCTGTCACTGGGAGTCGAGCTAGACAGAATCTGAAGCAAGATCCCTAGATGAATAGGAAAGTCCACGGCTCGGTCAGATGCGTAGCCAGCGGGGCTGTAGCAGAGGCGCGCATATTGACCTGCCAGTCTTATTATTATTTTTTTCTAGAAAATCTTTAACTACAAACTTTATTTTCCCTTTTAAAAAATTTTTAAAATTGGCTTTAAATAAAATGAAAAAATAGTTTCTCATATTTTCTTCACCAGAATTATTTTAAATGTACATGTTAAATGTAAAATTAAATAAAAATATTTGAGAAAATTCAAATTCGTCAAGTAAATTAAATTTACCTCCAATAGATATTAAGTCTGGCTATGCTACTATAGTGGCGGAAATAGAAAATCTGCTACTTCACAAATATAATTCAACACCGCACTGTAGTTTAAGTACTGTGATTTAGCCTCAACTTTGCATTTTAATAAGCACGGAGATGGTTATTTTTTATCAATTTGAATTCGAATCGTTTTCTAATCTCTGTTTTTTTTTTTCTAAGATCTTGAGACAAGTGAAAATTGTTTTACAAAATCAATTTCTTAAATTAGAAAAGTAAAATGGTAAACTTCCATAAACAAACCCAAGTCTTCTCTTTCATTCACCATTATTTTTTTCCCCCCTAATACACTTTCCTTGGTTTTCCACCTTCATCATCTTCTCCTTTCGAGATTGAGCAATGGCAGCTATGGGCAAGATTTCGACAAATATTTAAACTAAAGCCATAGGGTAACAAAAGTTATAAGAATTGAATTATAAAGCCATAGGTTAAAATGGTTAATTTAGTTTTGTAAAACTTCAACAGACAAACAAGAAAAAGAGAAAGCACATGCGTCTAACATATTGATTGACCAGCAAAAACACAAATATTGTTTACCTCAGGTTTTATAAGACTTGGGATGTCTATCAACTGAGCTTGTCCCATTTTAGAATAAAACCCAAAATGAATATGAATATGCACCCTGTAATTAACAAGAATAATTCTTAACTCCAATTGACAAGAATAATTCAAATTATATGCTGATAATTAATATCTCCATGGCCAATGTACAGAGGAGTGGAATTATGGGAGGTCCTGGAACCCCAAGCTTTAAAAATGACCTTTATCTAGGTAAGTTTTATTCTTCACCCCCTCAGTTTCATAGTTCTTACATGTAGCCAGCTGCGTTAATAAAGTTTGTTGTTTCCATATTATTATAACATAAAAAAAAAAAAAGAATTGCAGAGCATATATATTACATAGTAACATTACTAATTGGTTCATTAAAACATGTTTATTGTCCTAAAACTGAAATATTGGGTGGTCCTTCATGGGTTATTGCGTTTAAATTGAGTTGATACTAGGACTTTGAGTTAGTTTAGTAATATTGTAGCTTTTAAAATAATTGTTGTTAGCTTTGCTACAAAAATAATCAACTGTTAAGAGAATCAATTAAATTTTTAGTAAAATCTTTTAAAAGTTCTGAGAGTTTTAAAAGTAGTTGTATGTGTTTGATAAATTTTACTGTTAAAATACTGTAAGAATATAGAAAACTAAATTGGATATAAGTTTAATAAAATTTATTTATACATTTATAAACAATTATATAAAATATACTTTGTTGAGTATCTATAATAATTAATAACTAAAATAAATATTTTATATTATTAATTTTATTTTTTATTTTGTTATCTCAATATAATTGATAATGATGATGATGATCTCTTTAAAGTTAATGATTTTATTTTCCAATTGATGAGGATAATTTTAAATTTTTATAATATATACAAGGATATACATGAACTATATTAAGTATAAATCTAATTCTCAAAATTAGATTTGAAAAAGCACCCTTTCTTTCTTTTCAAATCTGTTATAGGATGTGGTGATTTTATCAAAAATACTTTTCAATAAAATTTAACAAACACCAAAACTAATTTCTAACTTTTCAAAATAATTTTTGAGTCTCTCAAAAGCAATCCCAAAATGGGTCCTTTGAATGAATGCAACATGTAAGTTAAGAAGGCGAAATATATATAGAGCGGCTATCGTGACTATGAATGAATGCAATATGTAAAGTCAAGAACGTGAAAGAACAGTAATCTTAGTCATGAAGTATATGCTATCATTTCGAGATTGTCTTATTGCTTCTTCACAATCTCTTTTTGCTTCAATTGAACAAATTACAAATATATGCTTGTTACTAGATATTATGCCCCATCTCTGACCACCACCCACCTTGCAATTTCTACCATTTTAATTTATTGTATCATGAAAGAATGTGCGCGATCATGCATGTGTTTTCTTCTTGGTGGGTCTAAGTCGTGTGACTTGATGAGGATAGCTGAGAAATGGATGGTTGATTATGAAAGCACCTCTTGCCAGTATTTGCGAATTTCTATACAATCAATTTGATATAGCTGTCTGTGGTTTAATTCATATGATTTAGTAGTTTTTCTAAACTTTAATAAAGTTTAAGATTTTGAACCAGGTCAGCACTTATATATATTTTACGTATGCCCCTTAATTTTTAAAATCTATGCTAATCAAGTCTGTATTTCTGCATTATGGTCCTTATTTTATGGCGTAGCAAACTCAAATTTGTTACTTCTTGATATTCGCTCGCCCCCACAGAAACACCGGGCCCCCAAGGCTAAAATCCTTGTTCCAACCCTGAAAACTGGGTAAAATCTTTATAGGAGACGCTAATACTAGCAAGAGGTGCTTTCTAAAAATTAATGAATTATTTGTAAATCTAGAATTTATACAGCTGAATTTACTGATTTGTAAACCATAACATAATGTTATTAAAAGTTGGTGACAACATGCTCTTAGGGATATTGTGCTATAGAATTGTCATTTCTTGTGATTTGATACCACTTGTGCGCAAATTTGAATCAATAAGTACCAAATATTTATAGAAAAATAATAGACACAAGAATTGAAAATGGTTCCACAATAAAGTCTATGTCCACGGGCAAGAGAGAATAATTATTTTACTAACAATTAATAGAGTAAAATTTGAATAACAAAACCTCATATTTCTCAATATTCAAATACACCCAATACTCTTACACATTTTAAAAAAAATAATTTTCCTAAGACACGTATTCGACCTTTTTGGGATGCTTTCATTGAACAAAATGGCTGGGCATTTATAAGAGAGCTTTACCAAGCATTTGACTTTTCAACAAAGGACTTGATCGAGTTATTTTTATACAATTTTCTTTGATTGACCGCTCATATTTGAATTTTAAGGGAAGTAAAAACGAAAATATCAATTTTAATACACACACCCACTCAAACGTATAATAATGGCGCTTTCTCTCAAAATAAAATTAATTTAATTGCTCAATCTGGATCTTTTTTCATGGATTTATCAGGAATGGTCCTCATCCGATCCCCATGAATGCTTTAGGTTGTGTGGAGCCAGTGGTGTGAACTCCGAATCCCACTGTCTTTCACTGCTTTGTTGATTAGCCTGACGTTCGTTGTGGGCTGAAGTGGCTCAAAAATGTCAAAGTCACGCCATGACGTTCGCTGATGGGAAAGTTCCATCACAACCTGAAACCAAACAATGCATTGCATGTCTTAGTTTAAAATGGAACTTTTCCATCACAACCTGCACGCAGAGATATCTTTTTCAACGTTAACGTGCAATTTAATCTGCGCCTAACATTCTGTGCTTAAACAAAAGAAAATTGGATGCATTTCGATTTTCTAGAGAATTAAACCGTTTTCTCTTAGTTCAAATCCCAATTCAGAAGATGCTTATTCAGCTTATAAACTTATCAAAAAGCATTTCACAGACAACTTTAATATTGGTGAGACAAAAAAAAAGAAAAGTCATTTATATCAAATAATTCTTACGATTGGTTGTCGAAGGAGGATCCAAGCCTAATTTTGATAACCGCAACTCTCATAGTAAAGCTCTTTAGCAAAACTCCCCTCCATCTGCAAAACCAAAAGCAGCAACAACAACAATAATAATAAAATAAATTATAAAATAAAATCCAATTTCTAACAACAATTATTTATTGATCATCACTAGCTCACAAAACTCGAACGCAAGCACACAGTCTCATACAATTGACTAGGCATTTGCCTTTCTGTTACTCAGAAAAAAGTTTATTGAATATAAAATTAAAAATTTCATATAAAAAGTTTATTGAGTTGTATGATTACTTTTATGCTGAATCCCGTAAATTGCTTTGACAGTTCTAGTCCATTAAAGAAGAACTCTCTAATCTTTCAATGCATGACCTATAAATAAAAATCACAAACGCGTTATTGGGGAGTAGGCACAAACCGGGTTGGGTCGGGGTTTGTTCAAACCGAAAGAGACCGGTTTGACCGGTTGACTTGACCCAAGCGGCGAGCTTCGTAACAAATCGAACCGCATTGAAATTGGAAAATCCCGGTTCATTTCGGCTGGGTTACATGATTGCATCAGATCACGTTTAGTCTAGACAGAGGGGAAAAAAAAATCAAGGTGCTCACAAACCAATTGAATTATTTGTTCATAACATTATACAAACAATCAGTTAAGAAATCAAACCTAAGAAGACCTAAAACCATGGCTCAATTTCCAGAAACTGAAAATACAGAGCCACAACTTCAGAAGTAAATTAATCATAGCCGGCGACTAGAAGTAATACACGACGCCAAGGAAGATGGATGGCGGCCTAAAGTTATATTGGGGTTCTTATTTTAGGTAGTATTTGTTTTTTGCCTAAAATTCTAATAGATTTGAATTTAGCTGAAGTGGTAGAGGAAAGTGGCTCTACTAGTTGAAGCCTTCGAAACAGTCATCCAAGTACCTAAATTTGACGCACACGTCAGGCATTCCTCAGCAACCTTTGCTCATGCAAGACCAATGCAAGATTGTAGCTGACGTTGATAGCTCTGGTAAACAAGAAAAATCAATTCTAGGACCTTTCTCGTATATTTATTAAAAATGCTAAACTCTTGTGTGACTCAGTTTGTTCTTTTGAATGCAGGCGAGGGCCATGCAAGTTAGCCATGTTTTAAGAGTAAGCTGCTTCGCAAACATACAAGAAAATCAACTGGATGGAGCAATGGTGAAAAGGAAGATAGGACTACAAATACAATTGCTGGTTCTTCTAAGTGGTTAAATTGAAGAGTGTCTATTACAGTAGTGTAATAATAGTAGAAAATATGGTGTCTAGTTTCTTCAACAGGATGCTATAAATCTATCCTTTGTTGTTGCTTTAGGGGGGGGCCTTACCTGCAACCCATGATAATTTATTAAGGAGTCTGTTGTTATGTACTAATGGTTATAAATTAACTTAGTTTATGCCTGACTAATAACAATTCGCACTTCTCTATTGACGAATCGATGCATCCTAAGTGACCGGAGTTGCCGAGTCCAACTCTTAAGAGTAACCAATAAGAATATCAACATTCGGTTTCAAGATGCAGATGGGATACTTGAGAACAAGAGGCAACTTGGACTCAGAATGAAATATAGTCAATTCACCATCAATGTTCTCAATAGGAAAAATCAATCATTCTGTTCATTTTCTCTCTTCGTCTTTATTAATTATGCCTACATTTTCCACATTTAATGAGTTGATTTGGAAATGCAAGTATATTACTGTCTTTTCAATATCCTTCACACAAATATAATCTCAGTTCCAGTTTTTTTGACAAGACCACAATTAGAGATTATGGAATGGAACAATAGTTTATTCAAATAATGAGATCCTACAAAATATACTGCCTTACTGTAGGCAGATTACAACATTTCGATGCCGGTGCAAACTATCATTTCCCAATCTCATTACACAATGACACCGACTACTTTTGAACTTCTAAATGTACTTGAATTGTAGGGGTTTCAAGAATAATTGATTCAAGCTCTCCAAAGTGATTCTCTAGGCGACTGCAGTCCGAACTTTGATTTTGCAAACCTGTTACATTGGAGCCAGCTTCAGCATGCTCACTCTGTTCCACTTCTTTCTTCATCAATATATCATCATGAAACAACTTAAGGGCATCTGTTGTTGAAAGAGAATGATCAGATTCATACAAGTTCTGCAAGTTGTTCCTTTTCTCTCATGTTTCAATCAACATCTCTTTCAGCTCATTGGGAAGGCAAACCAGAGCACTTCAAGAAGGAAAAACCAAAATCTAATTAAACAAATTATGCATACATGTATATATCTCTCATGAACTCAAGAAATTCAAATATTTTTTGCAAAGCTATATATAATTTTTTTCATTTTCTTATTAGCATACCTGGTAACACCTCTAACAAGACCCCAATTGTATCCAGAATGAAATGACACCTTAAAGCCGATATTAAATCCCTCTTGTGCAGTCCCTGCTAAAAGTCCATCACGATATCTAGAGTTTATCAAGAATGACATTAGCGTAGGTTCAGAAAGTATCATACATTTGCACACAGGAAAAATATGAAAACAAAATTAACATACAGTGTGGAATTGATCACGTCTCCTCTGCCACTCTCTGTCTAAATCAGTCTCTACATCAAACTCCTCATCAGAGCCACCCCGCAGAGATCCATCATCACCATCCAGCAAATCACATCCATCACAACCTGAAACTAAACAATGCATTGCATGCGTTGCTCTACAAAGGAACTTTTCCATCCCAACATGCACGCAGAGATATCTTTTTTAACATTAACGTGCAATTTAATCTACACCTAACATTCTGTGCTTAAACATAAGAAAATTGGACGCATTCCAATTTTCTAGAGAATTAAACCGTTTTCTCCTAGTTCACATTCGAATTCAGAAGATGCATACTCAGCTTATAAACTTATCAAAAAGCATTTCACATACAACTTTAATATTGGTAAGACAAAACAAAAAAGTCATTTATATCAAATAATATCGTTTATATCAAATAATTCTTACGATTGGTAGTCGAAGGAGGATCCAATTCTAATTTTGACAACTGCAAACTTTCAGAGTAAAGCTCATTAGTAAAACTCCCCTCCATCTACAAAACCAAAAGCAACAACAACAATAGTAATAAATTATAAAATAAAATCCAATTTCTAACAACAATTATTTATTGATCATCACTAGCTCACAAAACTCAAACACAGATACAGTCTCATACACTTGACAAGGTATTTGCCTCTCTGTTGCCCAGAACAAAGTTTATTGAATATAAAATTTCATATAAAAAATTAATGGAGTTGTGTGATTACTTTTATGCTGAATCCCATAAATTGCTTTGCCGGTTCTAGTCCATCAAAGAAGAACTCTCTAGTCTTCCATGCGTGACCTATAAATAAAAATCATAAACGCGTTATTGGGGCAACTAGGAGTTGGCACGACAGGTTTGGGTCGGTGTTTGTCCAACCGATCCAGACTGGTTGTACTATAAACCAAACCGGGCGAGCTTCGTAACAAATCGAACCGCATCGAGTTGGAAAATTCCAGTTCGTTTCGGCTGGGTTACATGATTACATCAGATCAGGTATAGACTAGAAACAGGGGGGGGGGGGGGGGGAATTGAAGGGGCTCACAAACCAATTGAATTAGTTGTTCATAACATTTTACAAACAATCAATTAAGAAATCAAACCTAAGAAGACCTAAAATCATGTCTCAATTTCTAGAAATTGGAAATACAAAGCCACAACCTCAAAAGTAAATCAATCACAGCCTTGCTACTTGAAGAAGTGACACACGGGGCCAATGATGTTTTTTATCATAGGCATCGGGGAACCCATACTCAGTCGGTAGTGTTTCATCCTCCGGACCGATCAGGGCTAATATTTCCTTCTTGTAATTCAATTCACGAAGCTCTGCGTCAGTAGGCTTCTGACCTTCAAACAAATTCTCCTCATCCTCTATATAATCTTTGATTTCCTCCAGTTTCTTTTGCACCCTCTTTGTCAAGTATTTTTGTCTCAAAACTTCTCTTAAATTTTCAATTCCATCATCTTTTCTTGATCTCCGCATTTGGTCATCTTCCTCCTTCCGCGTCAACTTGGGCTCTGTTAATTTCCGTGTTGCTGGGGTATCGCGTTCTCTGATACGTCGCTCTAATTCCTCCTTTCTTCTTTGATCCAGCAATCTTTCTGCCTCTGAATCCGAACCATCATCCTCCTCCCCTTGGGAAATCCGTCTCCTAACCACCCGTGTCTCTTCTTCCACACTTGCAATCCCCTCATCATCATCATCTTCACGTCCTATCCTCTTTCTAAACCGTTTCTTATTTGTACTAGCAGTGATCCTGATAACATCATCATCAGCATCATCATGAGCGGCGTCCAAAATAGTGCAAGTCGTCTGCTTCTTCACCAAAAGAGCAGCTTCAGTTTCCTGTTTCTGATAAATATTTAAACCACATTCTTTACGGGGAACTCTAGCAAAAGTTTCTTGAGCAAATGCACGTGTTTCAGTTGATGAAGAAAATTCAAATTCCTGAAGCTTGGTTTCCAAGTCAGCCGGGGACAAGGCTTGCTTGGATAGTCCAATAACATATTGGACGATGGCGGGCTGAGAATATCCGAGCAGTGATATTAACTTATCGGATACCCACGTCTTCAGATTATCCTCACTCTCCATTGATATCGGACGTTTAGAAATTGTTGTAGAAAATCAAACTGAAAGGAAGTAAAACATAAGCAAAAAGAAGACACATCTATCAGAGAATAAAGCACTAAGATTATCCGTAATTCTCTCTCTCTAACTCTCTCACTCTAGTGTTTGTAATTGTCACACAAAGATCGTACAGAAACACCCTTTAGATAGGCTTATAATCCAAAACTCAAAAGGAATCCTAATTCGTAAACAACACGGAAATCGGAAATTACTGTCGTACGCGTCTTTTAGCCTTCTAACGACATGGCGTGCATTCATATAAAACAGAAACGACGTGTCATACATATTGCTTTACTAAAATCTCGTTTTCCCTTTGTCATAAATATAAAGTGAGTGCTCATTCTTTCTGAGTGTCTTCCTGGGATCTATACAATATAAAGCGAGGTTAAAAAAGCAAACATACTTATAAACTATTTATATATATGGTCACTAGTGGCACGACGACGGTATCGGGAAGGAAACAAATATAATGAAGTTCTAATATTTGTTTATCTGTGTTATCTCTTAAAGTTTAGGACAGATAAAGTCAAGGTTTCTAATGATTGATATTTCCAAAGTATATAATTAATCATGATGAGCAGCAATATTTTGTCCGATTTCATCTCAAGATTGATTGCAAATCGTGCATTGTGAAACTATTTTACCGATGTCTTGAAAACTACTCTCAAGCCAATGCAGAAAGCTGTTAACTTTTAATATTTACCTTAATTTGTTTTGCCTGTATTATTATTCTCATTCAGTAATGTCTGATATAATTTTTATTAGAGGTGGTAATAATATCCGCCCGGACCAGATCCGAACTAGACTCGGCCAATGCAGTCTAGGTAAAACTCAGATCACATGCATTAATAAACTGGTTTTGGATTTTGAGAATGAATACCCGAACATGTTCAGGCATGGCACCAAAAACTCGAAACCCGGATCCGTGCCTGGTCTTTTAATGAGTAAAACAAAAAAATTTATAGATACAAAATTACAAACCCAAATCCAAAATAAACCCTAAATCCCTCATACACCCCGAGGCAAGCATGTTACACCCGCGCAGCCACTGCCGTACTCCAACACTCCAAGCCAGCAGCCACCACGGCATAGAATTGAGGTAAGAAGAATCTTTCAGCTGCTTCTAAATTTGGTATAACAAGTTTCTCCTTACAAGTATATTTTGTTTGTTTTGTTTTGTTTTGTTCAGATAGAAAGTGAAGATGACAAGCTATGGAAAGCTGGCACAAGGGAGCCCTTCGAGGAAGTTGCAGCAAGGGAAATGGAGTTTATGAAATGGTGACTTTACTGTTTTTTCAGATTTTAAGTAACATAATCTAGGACGGCAAGAAACATTGAAACTTATAGTTCTCCTATCATATTATAGGTTGTGGACTCGACAAGAGAAGGAGATCACAGTTGTCAGCCATGGCATTTTTTTAATTCAATTTGAATATGCGGGCAGGGAAGTCCGGCTTAAAAACCCATGCGTTCCAGGCTTAACCGACCCCGGACCTGGGATTTGCCAAGTCTAATTTTTGCGTAAGAAAAATAAAACGAAAATTGAACAAAATTAGGGCTGTTAACAAAACTATAGATATTGAAGATTAATTAGTTCTCTCTGCCGGCGAAAGCTCATGCAAAAGACAACTTTCGATTACCAGCCAACTCCCACGTTTCTTATCGAAACCTTAATCGTAAAAATCATAAAAACAGAAATGTAGTTGCAGTACACATGCACAAAATATGACCAACACATAACTAAGTAGACACATAAAATGGTATGCACGGGGTACTGATCTCAATCACCCCGGCAACCACCGCAGCCACTATCGTCACCGTCACCCTCAGCAAGTGAGACAACAACCCACCAGCTCTCCGACCAGCTCTCCGGCCGCTTCCGGGTTAATTCCAATTTGACCTTTTTCTTCGTCTTTCTTTTCGTCTTCTACAGGCGGGGGATCCACACATGCAAACACAATCATTGATAGGATTGAAAATGCAACCACAATTTGAAAAAGTAGCAGAATGTCACCAAAGAAGTTTTTGGAACTCTCGTAGTTTTGTAAAGGTACTGCTAATCGCTCCATTCTTTTTAATCTCCTTAAGACAAAAGAATTGAAACAAACACTTCAACTTATGGACCTTACAATAAAGTGCTGTATTTCATGGGTGTATTACTTGATGCCGTCCTAGGAAACTATATTTATAATATATTTTTTTATAGCTTAATTTGAAACTTCGTCTTATCTTCGTGGTTTATTAAAAATGTTTAATATATACCATCTTGATCGCATTCAAAATGGCAGCTTCTAACCAAAGCTTTTTGTTTAAAATATGTCGACACCATAGCTATGAAAGTTTTTGTAACGGTTTTTCCTAGAACATTCATCTCTTCTATATAATATGTTATATTCACCAATAAATATTTTATATGAAATTTAAACTTAGAGATATGTTTTTAGCCTTAGGTGTTTTAGCTTTTAATACAACGTTGCTGTGAAAATAAACTTTCTTTTTGAATTACATGAGATTAATGCTCATATTACAACTCATATTTACAAATGAGATTATTACTGGGACTGAAGTTTACAAATTTTATATGGCACAGTTCAAATTTCTAACTCTCTCTAATATTCGTGGGACGTCTATGTTGTGTGCAGAATGTAGAGTCAAGTGCACCAAATAATTGCGAAAAATAAAAGACACAGGAATTTAACGTGGTTCGGCAATTATGCCTACATCCTCGGAAGCAAGAGAAAAATAATTGTATTATTAACAATTATTTAAGTACAATATTTGAGTAACAAATCTCACTCTCCAAAACCCAAATACACTCAATACTCTCACATACACTTGAAAGGAAATACCTCTCAATTGCTCACACTCTCCAATTGCTCACTCTCAACAATTCTTCATTGAATTGCTCTGAACTTTGAAATGCTTCTCACAAATGTTTTGGGATGATCTACAAATGCATTTGACTTCTCTATTTATAGGCAAGATGGATGCACTATTGCACCAAATCCATTGACAAATGCATGCACGCGACTCTAACCTTGGTCAACTTTTGTGGCTTATGCATGTAGCTTTGGTGGCCATCGAGTAATACCATGCATGTGGTGCATGTGGCCTTTTGACTTTTCAACAATTCTCCACCTCGACGAAGATTTGTTTAAATCTGAGCCGACTACTAATGAACAATCATCCCTAAAGTGGCTGCATCTTTGTGACTGCCTACGTACCCAATATTTGGGATCAAGCCAACCGTAGTTCAAAATTCTCCAAACTCAACACATTCGAAGAATTTGAATTAGTTTCAAGCAATGTTGAAACTTAACTCCAGAAATCACCTTTGTCAATATATCTGATGGGTTATCCTTAGTATTGACCTTTTTTAATAACACATCACCGCCCTCGATAATCTCTCTAACATAATGATATTTTACATCTATGTGCTTCGTTCGAGTATGATCTGTTTGATTCTTCGTAAGGAATATTACACTTTGATTGTCACATAACACCTTAATGTTCTCCTAGATTACTTCCAAATCACCTAAAAAGCCTTTGAACCAAATAGCTTCCTTTACAACCTCAGTTGCTGCCATATACTCTGCTTCCGTAGTGGACAGAGCAATTGTCGATTGTAGAATCGACCTCTAGCTTACTGGACCTCCACCTAATGTGAATACATAGCCCGTTGTTGATATTTGCTTATCTAGATCTCCAGCGAAATCATAATCACAATACCCAACACATTATTGACCACAATTCTTTTTATATAATAACCCAACATTAATTGTCCCATACAAATATCGAAGAATCTACTTCACCGCAAGCTAATGGTCTTTACCCGGATTGTGCATGTATCTGCTAACCATACTAACGACTTGAGAAATATCGGGTCTTGTGCATACCATAGCATACATAAGACTACCCAAAACACTTGCATATGGAACACGAGCCATGTAGTCGCGCTCCTCTTAGGAGGAAGGAGGAAGGACATGAAGAAGAGCTTAATTTGAAATGAGGAGCTAGAGGAGTACATACCGATTTAGTTTTGTCATCCATGCCAAACTTCTCTAGCACCTTTCTCAAATAAGACCTTTGAGTTAACCACAAGCTTCCATTCTTCTTGTCTCTATGAATCTCCATCCCAAGTATTCTCTGTGCATCACTCAAATCTTTCATCTCGAACTCAGAAGCCAACTGCTTCTTTAATATCTCAATCTCACCTCTATTCTTCGAAGCTATAAGCATATCGTTGACATAGAGTAACAAATAGATGAAAGCTCCATCTTGTAGTCTTCTAAAGTAAATACAATGATCATGTTCACTTCTGATGAATTTCTGCCCTTGTATAAATTGATCAAACCTTTTGTACCACTGCCTCAGTGATTGTTTTAATCCGCACAAAGATTTAATCTATCTACACATATGATTCTCTTTTCCAACAACTTTGAAACCGCTAGGCTGAGTCATATAGATTTCTTCCTCTAAATCTCCATGTAAGAATGTCATCTTCATATCTAATTGAGCCAACTCTAACTCATATTCAGCTACCAAGGCAAATAGGATACGAATGGAAGTATGTTTCACAACTAGAGAGAATACTTCATTATAATCAATACCTTGCTTCTGAGCATAACCTTTTGCCACGAGCCTTACCTTGTATCGAAGAGTTGATTGATTTAGAGATCCTTTCTTTTTGGTGTAGACCCTTTTATTGCCAATAGCTTTTTTTCCCTTAGGTAACTCCACAAGTTCCTAAGTCTGATTTTGATAAAGAGACTTTATCTCTTCCTCCATGACTAACTTCCACTGATCACTTTCACTACTGCGTAATGATTCACCAAAAATATTGGGATGTCATTATCAATAATTGGAAGTGCATAGGCTACCATCATATCTTTAGTAAGCCACCCAGGTTTCTTTATCACTCTTTTTGACCTCCTTGTTGCTATAGACTCATTTTCATCTTCTACATCTTCTTCGGTTGTTTCCTCCTTTTGTTGGATATCAATAGAAACAACTTCTTCTTTAACTTTTGGGGCCACCTCCAAAGTTGAACTTTTTTCTAATGTAGAACTAACTGTTACATATGAAGTTGTATCAAATTCCATCCGCTGCAATACCTCTTTGGTCTTGTTCTCCTCCTGCTGAGAACTTGAAGCTTTCAACATAGAAGCTTCATCAAAAGTAACATCTCTGCTACATACAAACTTTTTATCTTCGAGATTCTAAAGCTTGTAGCCTTTAACTCCACCTTTGAATCCCATAAAGATAGCTTTCCTTACACGAGGATCAAGCTTATCATTCTGTACATGATAATAAGTTAGACACTCAAACATACGAATGGAATCATAGTCTTGTGCATGCTTTTTAGACCATATTTTCATAGGAGTTTTACCTCCAATTGTAGTAGAAGGCAACCAGTTTATTAAGTGACTTGCGTAGCTTACAGCCTCAGCCCAAAACTTTTTATCTAAACCAGCATTAGATAACATACACTATACTTTCTCTAGCAAAGTATGGTTCATATGCTAACCATACTATTCTGTTGCGGAGTATGTCTCACTGTGAAATGTCTTTTTATACCTTCACTATGGCATACTTGCCAGAATGGATCAGAAGTATATTCACCCCCATTATCAGACCGTAATACTTTGATCTTTCTACCATTTTGAGTCTCCACTAGTTTCTTCAATTTCACGAAAATCTCTAGAACCTTATCTTTTGCTCGCATGGTGTACACCCACACACGTCTAGAGAAATTATCAACAAATGAAACAAAATAATGGCTTCTACCAATTGATTCAGTCTTGGTTGGTCTCCATACATCACTGTGAACATATTCAAGGATCTCACGAGTATCGTGATTAGTTATACCAAACTTGACCTTTATTTTCTTGCCTACTATACAATGCTCACAGAAATTTAATTTACATGTTTTGGCACATTTTAAAAGTTCATGCCTCATCAGAGTTTGCAAAGACTTCTCTCCAGCATGTCCCAGTCGTGCATGCCATAGCTTGATGGTGTCACTCTGCGCCTTAGCAACATTCGCTTCATTAGTTGTACCCCCTTTAAATAGTAAAAATTATGACACCGGACCCTTGCAGAATCACCATAGCTCCATATGTGAACTTTATTTTGCCATTTTCAATGGTAACCTTTTAGCCTTTAGCTTCCAGAGCACCCACAGAAATTAGATTTTTCTTTAGAGCTGGAACATATCTAACCTCCTTTAACTCTTTGACCATTCCATCAAACATCTTGAGCCGAATTATTTTTATCCCCATTGTGATACAAGGTTGATCATTTCCCATCACAATTACATTGGATTCTAAATTATGAAAATTCGTAAACCATTTCTTTATAGGACATAAATGATAGGTTGCTCCAGTATCAAGTATCCACTCGTCCGAACTAGCCACATACGTTGTATATGTAATACTTAGTGAATAATCAGAGTTTTCATCTTCGTATGCCATGTTCGCTGCCACTAGTTTCTTTCTATCTCTCTTCTTAGGCTTCGAAAAATCTTTCCTCCAGTGGCCATTTTCATCACAAAAAGCACATTCATCTCGAACTATATTTCTACTTCTTGACTTAGACCGAGAGTTCTTTTTACTATGCTTCTTCTTTTTCTCCATCGCCCTTCCTTTGGCTAACAAAGCTTCAGACGATGTTCTTTCGGAATGTTTATCATTATTCTGAATTTCCAAATTGGTCAATGTTGTGTAGACATCTTTAAAAACAATCACGCTTTTCCCATATAACAAGGTAGTCACAAAATGGCTATATTCTTCTAGAAGTGAGTGCAGCAGAATCATAGCCTTGACTTCATCCTTTATATCTTCATCAAGATTCTTTAAATCAGTAAGTAACTTTTTAAATCTTGAGACATGGTTGTGCATTGACACCCTAGGCTTCATTCGAAAGACGTATACCTGGCTCATTGCATGGAGTTGATTTTTGGGACTTTTTAGCAAGTAGTTTTCTTCCAATGTATGCCACAGAGTCTTTACACACTCCTCATCTTTTACCAGGTATTTCACTTCCTTGGTCAAGTAAGATCTGATTTGACCATAGGCTTTTTCATTCATACGATCCCAAGTTTCTTCGTCATATAAGTGTTTTTTATTTTTTAGAACAACGTCCAAATCAATTTGAATAAGGGCATCCGTAACTTCGCGTCTCCACATGCCGAAGTTGATTTTCCCATCAAACTTTTCAACATCGATCTTCTGGCCTCCAATAATGGGTGCTGAAAGGCGATTTGACAATTCCCTCCTTTCATCTGAACTGTCTCCCGGAATAGTCTAGGTAAATCTCTCCCCACTTCTAGAAGTTTCAACTTCTACCATTTTCTCAACGAACTATTCCTACGTGAAAAACAATCTCTATGATGTTTATTTCGTGCGAATAAATGCACAAAAAATGTTCCCAGGAGAATAGAGGGGTCATAACGGTCCCACTTAAAATCCAGACTCCTTAAACTTTTATCGTCTTATTGACAGAACTTTCCTAGACATGCAAAAATACACACTACTTACAATAGATTGTCTCCCAAGCACAAATGGCTGTCTCCACCGTATTCGTGAATAGTACCATATTTGTGAATAGTACCGTATATGATCAATACCGTATTCCCAAAGTACGAACCTTCGGCTCTGATACCAATTGTTGTTCGCGGAATGCAGAATCAAGTACACCAAATAATTGAGAAAAATAAAAGACAGGAATTTAACGTGGTTCGGCAATTATGCCTACATCCACAGGAGCAAGAGAAAAATAATTGTATTATTAACAATTATTTGAGTACAATATTTGAGTAACAAATCTCACTCTCCAGAACCCAAATACACCCAATATTGTCACATACACTTTAAAGGAAATACCTCTCCATTGCTCACTCTCTCTAATTGCCCACTCTCAACAATTCTTCACTTGAATTGCTTTGAACTTTGAAATGCTTCTCACAAATGTTTTGGGATGATCTACAAATGCATTTGCTTCTCTATTTATAGGCAAGATGGATGCACTATTGCACCAAATCTGTTGACAAATGCATGCACGCGGCTCCAACCTTGATCAACTTTTGTGGCTTATGCATGTAGCTTTGGTGGCCACCAAATAATACCATGCATGTGGTGCATGTGGCCTTTTGACTTTTCAACAGTCTACTCTACTCACATTTCGAAAGGGAGTAGATAGTCTTCACTCAAATTGAGGAAGGAAATTTAAACATCTACAATACGTTTGTGGGGGTTCGAACTTATGCCCTCACAATTGTGAGGGCCTGAACTCTAACCACTCAGCTAAGGCCGAGTGGCTGAAAATAAAATTATTATGGCAATGGACGTACGTGCCAGCATCGATCATTTGGAATATTAATTTTGACTTCACGTGTTTGGCTTCGAAAAATTTCTCTATGTTTCACTTCACAAGCAAAAACTATAATTGACAAACAACAACGACGAACGAACTTATTAAAGGGCTGGCTAGGCTATGTAATCCAATCAAATCCCTGGAGAATTGTTAATTTGCATTCAAAGCTTGTGTATTCTTGAAGTTTTCATTTATATCCGATTATCAGTAGCCTAGCTAACGATTAGAGGTAAAACCACTAAAAAAATGTTAATATATATGTAAAGTTTCAGCTGATCGATCGGTTGTCTTGAGTTTCTAATAAGTTGTTTAATAGATGGCATTTTGAATTATCTATTATAAGATGATTTATGTTTGAAAAGAAGAGGATGGAATTTGAATTGTATTATTATAGGCTTGATCTAGGTACTTGTCTGCAGTAGATTTTTTTATTATAACATACATATTAGTAAAAAAATGTCCAAAACACTCCTAAGGTTACCGAAAAGTAAGTAGTTATCCATTTTTGCACAGACTACATGTGTTTTCACGTGAGAATAACACTTAATATTTGGTCGCATAAGTTTTTGACCACTTGGGTTATTTATGAATTTTAATATCTTATTATGTCAATTTTGTTAAAAGCTTAATGAAAAAATGAATATTTTTTTATTCTATAAACCATGAAAAAACGAGTAAGACTTTATTATATAAAAGAAACAGAGTATAACAAATAAGATCAGGTAAAATGGACCTTACTTTTTAAATACACGCTATGTAAGGTCCAATAAAAAGCAATCATCAAAAGCTAAATTAAAAAAAGATCATGCAAATAAATCTTCATTATAGGGGGTAAAATAAATAAACAAATCAAATTTGAATCGAATTGTTAACAAATTGAGTCAAAATTCTATTGAATTTGATTTGTTTATTAAACAAATATTTAGTTTAATTCGTTTAATTTATTTAGTAGAATTAATAAACGAATTGAATCTAGATTCGTTTACTATTTGTTTATATTATAAAGAGTCGAGTTGAATATGCATTTATTTACAAAAATATAGTTAATAAACAAAAGTTAAGCAAAATAAAATATAAAAAGACCATAAATTTGACATCTTACAAAATACAAATTTATTATTATTTATAATTACTATATTAGTCTTCAAACTTTATAATTTTTTCATACATATTTAAGGATAAATAAGTAATTTAATTAAACAAATAATAAATGAATTTTAAATGCATGGATCATATTTGATTCATTTATGACTCATTTATTAAATGAATCATAAACGAATAAGTGAATCAATATCCTTGAACCTAGATTCAATTTGTTTAATTAGCAAATTGAATCAAATTCACCAATTTATTAAATGAATCAATTTTTTCAAATCAAATCCATTTAATTTGCATTGAATCGAATCAAATAAATGAATTCTGACCCAGATTGCCACCCCTTCAACACAAATGAATTAAATGCTCTCGCAAATCAACCGTCAACATAATGAAGAAAGAATAATTTTTGAGTAAATATGACATTTTAACATATAGATTTATACAAAATTAAATATAAAAAAAGGTCACATTTACATTTCAAAATGTTCTTTTTTGGTTTACATTTTAACGAGAGATTATGGAAAATAATAATAATAATAAAAGAATAAGAATCATGAAGGTTGGACAAGAAGTGCTTCATTTGAATGATAAAGTTTAATTCAAAGCGAGAATATTTATTAAGTTAAATAATGACAACACACGTTGTAAAATCTATCAAAATTTCTAGAGTGGAAATTAAGCACAAAACCAGAAATTTTAGGCATGGTACATGTATCAATCATTTGTCAATCTTCCACGTACATTTTCTAGCTAATAAGCTCCTAGAATATGAATCAGAATTTATATATAAGTAGAAAGGAAGACATGCACGGTTGGATGGATGGTGGGTCTTCAACCACCTCCGCAACCACCACAGCCACCGCCACCGCCACCGCCACCGCCATCGCTGCCACCTCCTCCACAGCCGCAACAACCTACCGCCTTTCCGGCCGCTCCCATATCAATCTCAACTTGGCGTTTTCTTTTTCCTCATTCTTATTTTCTTCTTCTCCATGAGGAGGAGGATCCACACATGCAAAAGCTATCATTGCTAGGATTGAAATTGCAATCAAAACTTGGCAAAGTAGCACTATGCCACCAAAGAAACTGTTCAACTGTCATTCTGTAAATTTACTACTGATTGTTCCATTTTCCTTTTTTCCTTAGATTAAAAATATTGAACAACTTCAATTTATAGGCCTGGTAAGTACTGCATGTACGTAATAATTGGATGCCGTCCTAGGAAAGTATATTATATTTATATAAATTAGCTTGAAGCTTCTTTCTATCTTCGCGACTTGTTTAACATCAAATATTTTAGCAATATCGCGGCTTATTATAGTCAATGTTTTTGTTGTGTTTACTTGACGTATATCGATCGATGTCATATCATATAGATATATAATCACGTACGTCGGATTGTGCAAGGGTATTAATTTCCAAGAAGATTCATCAGATTTTGAAATATAATATAATTCAACATTATATATATAATTCTTGAGAGTTAGCTTGAAATTAGATTTAGGATTGAGGTATCGTGGTTTTGATTCATTCGTGGATGCCGTGGAGGGGAATTGACGGTTATGTGCCAAGTATATATTACGAGTAGCATAATCATTAGTTGGCTAATTAACAATTCTATGTAGCTTAATTTGCAGTTGAATTATATTAAAAATTTTATAGCGAATTTTCCCAGAAGATAAAATAGAATTAACATTCCATGTGAAACACCGTGAAGTTGATTACTCCTGAAGACTTTGGAAGTCACAGTGACCAGAATAAGAATATGATTGGTTACTTAATAGCTAAAATATTGTCCATTTGTGTACATTTGTTACTAATTATTATCATGCGGGTTATATATGTGCACGCAAGTTCACTATATCCCTTGATTAGAGGATATTTTTATATGTTTTCCAATAATTTGAAAAGCGGAAGTGGGTATAATTCAATTTATAAGAATGAAGAAAGATTTATGTCGGAGAACTTGCAAGGAATGACGCTGGGTTGAAGAATTTTATTGAAAGAAGTGGAAAAAAAGAAAAGCAAAGAAAATAAATGTATCTGTTGGCTTGATGCAGACCGGTTCCTCTTATTGGTAAAAACTTATGCATGTCGTGCATACACCATCTCAGCATGGTAGGTGGTACGCTTAGATAATCACGCTTTGTGAGAAGAATTAGTGTGGGACTATCCCACTAATTTAGTGAGGCGGTGAAACAACTCAATACTCTTCTGCCATGTGAAAGTTTATGGGATCATTAGTGGGTTCTATAATGAGATGAATTAAATTAACTATTAAAATATTAATATGGAACCTATAATGAAACCCACTACTCTCCACGTGACAGAATACTTGGACTGTCTATTATACCATTGGACTATCGATTGTTGAGTTGATGAGATTACTCCACACAAGTTTTTTTTTTTCCTTGCTTTGCTAGTTGGAGAGCAATGGCCATTGTTGAGTTGATGGGATCACTCCACGCAAGTTTTTTCTTTTTTTTCATGCTTTGCTATTTGGTAGCTCAATCGATGAGGCCTGTCCTTACAATTTTTTTTAATTTAAAATTTCGTGGGTACCACAGTAATAAACATAACCACAACTCGTCTCACTAACCAACCAAATGATAGAGCATGATTGGCAAGGCATGCACAAGTTGACGAACGAATTTCATATATATTTTTTTATTTGATTGCCATGGATTTTGGTGTTATTTCTTCTGGTTTTAGTATCTCAGGCACCAAAGTCGGGCTGCTTGTGAATTATGATGTCGTCTTGTGTTATCTCAATACAATAAAGATGTATTTAGTATGTAGGGTAGGATATGATATGATAGGATGTGATATAACAGAATGAGATGAGATAAGATATGATTATATTTAACACTGACTTGTGTTTGATGTAGTTCATAATTAGTTTGGATTGAGTTATATTAATATTACCTCACGTAATTAGACAAGAATTTATATGTAATTTGACATTAAATATGATTGAAAAATAAACAAAATTTACTAAATGCTTGGATTTTGATTTTAATTTAATTATAAGGTTTATAAATATTATTTTCCTAATAATAAATTTAGAATCTAAATTTAAACTATGTTATTACCAAGAATAATACTAATCCTCCCACCTCGCTGGGGATTAGAGTTCATGTAATATATGGAAAGTAAAACAAATGAAAATATAATATATATATATATATATATATATATATATATATATTAAATTACATACAAGCTTTATAATTAAAATTAAAATGCAAATCTTACATTTAAACTTTACTTGAATCCAAGAAACTTTAGAAAATAAAATGTGTTTACATAATGGTTTTACAAATAGAAAAGATGAGAGAATTCTGAGACAGGAAAATTTCCTCTAAGTCTCTTATTTTTCTCTAGAGGATCTGAAGAGAATGGTCGAAGAGAAGTGGAAAAGTTTCTAAACGATAAAACACTACTCCTTCCCTTGGCTCTGATACCAGTAACACCAGGATATGAGAGTGTGTGTGAGTGTTCAAGATCAAAAACTTTGTTATTATTTAACCTGGAACATGTGGCTAACTCTTATGTCTCTTTCCTCGGTTTTTATTATGAAATCTGTCTTTAAAAAATCAAGCTTTTTTGTTTTGTAAATCATGTCTTTAGAAATCTTTGGTAATTCCTAACAATCAATTGCTTTATTAAAGTTTTCAACTATGAATTCTTCTAAATTCATAACATTCTTTGAATCAACAGTTTCCTTAAAGGATCACCTGTGGCTAACTCTTATGTCTCTGTTTCACAACCAAAGCTTTCTAAAAAATCCTTGGATTGGATTAATAAAAATCATCTTCAAAATATTTTTATTTATGGAAGATGAATTTTATCATTCTGACCCATTTCAAGCGATTACAAAGATTTTCCCGAAAAATTGGTTTTTCAAACCATGGGATTTATCAAAACCCCAGTCTTTCTATCAGAGTATATTGGAATTCACTGAGTCTGTTAAGTTCAAACACTTTTTCCTTAGTGAATCCCATACAGAGCCCGCCTATTCAACGGCTACCATTCTACAAGTCTTAAGCCCAAAACAGTGGGGTGACCAACTTCACAAACCAAAGACCTTTCTCGCCAATTTTCAAATGCGTCTAAACCACTACTTGTCCTTTTCCTACTGGGACTATCAACAGGCTTGGTTTAACACGTTCTTTATACAAAACCCAAAAAAGACCCATTCTTGGTTATTCTTCTTTAATTCAAAAATAACCGTACAAAGCCTTCCAAATTGGTTCCAACAGTGGTGGAACTATTTCGGCCCAAGTCCAGACATTTTAACTCCAAACACCACTTATTATTTAAACCTTTTTAAAGCCCATTATGTTCCTTTAGAGTCTGAGAAAAGGTTTCCTCCTTTTCTTTGTTTATGTACAAATTTCTTCTTTCCCTGGGTTTGGATGTGGAATTTCCAATACCACAATCAAGAAGCCCAATTAATTCTTCAAAGAAGCTTCAAAGTCAAATGGTGGTCAAAATTTGATGAACAGTCAAAACTGTCTGAAGCCACAGTCCAAGCATGGCTTTCCTCAAAAGGCCTCCTTACACCAAGCATTCAAGATGTTAAAGCCCAGAGTACTTTCTTAGCCCAGCGGTCAAAAGCCCAGTCTCTTTTGGCCAGTGCAAAGACTGAAGACGAATATTTTAAAGTAATGGAACAGCTCCTTGCCTCAAGATCTGAGCCATCTGCAGCAGGCTCTACCGATAAAGAAGCTGAACCATTCATTTCTCTTGGAGATAATAACGAAGATGACTGCTTTGGGATTCTTTCTCCCATAAAGCACTTTTAAAGTTATTATCTATATGTAAAAAAAAAAAAGTAATTTTCGTTTGTAATCTTCATCTATGTTTCTTTGTAAATCATTTGTATTTCTGTAATTTTCCTTTGCATTTACCAATATTATTTGTAATATTTGAATTCTCGACAACTGTCTTCCTTCACTCACTATTCTCTTTATGAGAAAAAAGCTGTGAAGACAAGTTTTCAAAATTTTCAAATTTCTTGGCCCATGTGACAACGAGACCCACCATGTGAAGCACTTGTGAAGACATCATAAACACTTTCCAAAAGCTAAAGATGTTGTCTCCACCAGCACATTTTGAAAGATGCTTTCCCATGTGACAACGGAACCCACCATGTGAACCACTTGTGAGGCACTTTCTCAACATTATAAAACGAGGACTTCAAGATGGAAGGAGGGGGGGACTTCTTTTCCACTTCTCTTCGACCATTCTCTTCAGATCCTCTGGAGAAAAATCAGAGACTTAGAGGAAATTTTCGTGTCTTAGAATTCTTTCATCTTTTCTATTTGTAAAACCATTCTGTAAACACATTTTATTTTCTAAAGTTTCTTCGATTCAAGCAGAGTTTAAATGTAAGATTTGTATTTTAATTTTAATTATAAAGCTCGTATGTAATTTAATTTAAAGTTTGTAATTTAAAGTTCGTTTGTATGTTTAAATTCCAGTAATTTATTTAAAGTTTATATAAAACTATTACAGATCCTCTAAGGCATAGAGACCGGATCTCTGCCTTTAGTTGTATTTCTCTTCTCCCTCCATTTCATCAGAATACTATTTCTAGGATCCAGATCTAATATTATTTTTGAGCCCCTGCTTGCTTAAATTCGGTATATCGGCTGGAAACCTAACCGTGTGGGATATTGATCTGTTCTAAGTCAGATCTGGTCCCTAAGGCAGATTAAGTTCTGCATCAGTTTGGTAAAACAACGCCACGTACCATTTATTGTTTTATTTCTGTTTTTAATTTATTTATTCTCTTGAACACACACACACACTCTCAGATCCTTTGGAATTCGGAAGGTGCATTTTTTAATCCAAATCGCATAACAGTCCATTCATACTGTCCAAAAGGAACAGTAAATGCAGTTTTATATCTATCTTTAGGATGAATTTGAATCTGCCAAAAACCTGATTTCATGTCAAATTTTGAAAAGATGAAAGCAGAATGCAGTTTTTTGAGTAAGTCCTTTTTATTAGGTATAGGATACCTAATCCATTTTAATGCTTTATTAAGGGGTTTGTAATTAATGACTAATCTAGGTGTTCTTATTTCTATTTCTGAATTTTTATTGACATAAAAAGCGGCACAAGACCATAGAGACCTGGATTTGACAATAAGACCTTTAGATTCTAAATCTTTGATTTCCTTTTTACAGTGTTGTTCCAAATCCATATTCATCTGGATTGGACGAGCTTTAGTAGGAATTTGTCTTTCATCAAAAGAGTTCTCATATGGCAAATTGACCAAATGTTGTTTTCGACTCCAGAAAGCGAATGGTAAATCAGCACATATCTCTTTCTCGATCAGAGTTTTAAATTCAGAAATTTTTGTCTTTATAAAATCATTTTGTAATTGATTTTCAATTCTCTGTAAACTCAAATCCTTTTGTAAACAAATTAAGTCATTTTGTTTAAACATAAGTAATACATTGACTTGATTATGGTAAACAGAATTTAAGCATTTTAAATGTTTTGTACAAAATTTCTTAATATGACATTTTCTTCCACATTTAAAACATGTGGCTTCTTTATAATTAAAATGGGTTTTTGGTGTAGCTTTAGAATCTTTTTTTAGAGAAATGGGGCTTCCTATAAAATTTCGAAGGTTTTTTATAGGAAGATTCTCTAAAATCTAGTAAGGGTCGTTTATGACCTTTTGATTTGTAATGTTTTTTGTAAGGTTTTGAAAAACACTTACCATTACAATCTTTGGAAGTTGAGGCTTTAAAAGGATCATAATTAAACTGCTTACAAAAACTGCCTAATTCTTGCTTAGATTTTCTAAGCTCCCATTTTAAATGTTTTTGTAATTTCAGGTCTTGACATATCTTTAAATCTTCTTTATTGACAAAACTGACTAATTCACCATAGGTGAGTTCGTCATAAGGAATACAATTGTCATAAAGAGCTTTAATAGAATTCTTGACCTTTTCTCCTAGGAGGGTTGGTAAACCTGCAAGGAATTTTTCTTTCCAAGTAATATGGTTTGCATCATCTCTAAGGAAAAGTCGGGTGAAGAAAGTGATTTTGTAGCATTGAAATTCACTAAGTTTTCTACATCTCAGGTTATGTAGCAACTCAGCGTTTTTGTCTCTAAAGTGTGAAGGATCACCTATGAAGTGTAAAGAGATTGTAAGAATCAGGGTAGCAACAGCATCCTGAATCGGGCTATTGAATTCATCGCAGATAGGTGTTCCATCCCCATTTGTTTGAATTGCGTTAAGGATATCTAATTGTTGCTGTTTGATGAGAAGATAATCCCACCAACCTTTAAGTTGACCAGTAAAACCAGCGATGAGAATCTCTGCAATGGCTTTGTCAGAAGTTCCCGACTGAGTTTTATAAGCATTAGTTGCCATGGTCATCTGTTGCAACAATCCTAAAATGTTATATTCAGACATACCATCAATATTCAACTCATAGACAAAAGATGCATTAAATCGTGATTGGTTTAATGCACTTGGTCTATTGTCTATGGCCAAATCTGGTGGAGATTTGACAGTAGGAAGGGCTAATTCCTAATGAATTTTATTGGCTTTAGGGACAGCTTCATCTTTGAAGGCTTCTATATCAGAAGAGGCTATAGACATTTGGTCTTGTTCTAGTACCCCAATTTTACTAGATTGGGCACTATCATGAGCGATTTGGACCTTACTAGATAAAGATGATGCTTCTATTCTATCTAGTTGGTCTCTGATGTCTTTAGCAAAATTCGATTTTGACTCTTGAACAAGCTTTCGATTAGTTTTCGAAACCTAGAAAGGTTTGAAAATAAGTTCTTTAAGCTTTTTTTCAGGATCCGATTTTGACGAACTATTAGGAGAATCAGCTATTGTTGACTTTTGGAATTGGTTTTCTATTCTAGTCAACTGTTTTCCTATTGTATTTAGGTTAGCATTACAGAAATTATTCTGTTGGATAATGCTCCCTAAATTTGTCTTTATATCGTTTGTTTTATGGATTTTATAAGGTGAGGCTTTAATCTAGATAGGAGGTACACCATGGTCAATGGTTAAACTCCTAAGGGGTGGATGCTCAAATTCGACAGTCCTATCACTATCAGAAAGATTCCATTCAGTAATCTTTTTCCTAACGGTGATCGGATTAAATTCTTTCAAGGGATAAGTAATGTTGTTATCAGAAGCATACATTTCAAACCAATCAAAAAACAGAATATGAATTTTATGCAAATTTACAAATTGATAATAAATCTCTTGAATTTCTTTTCTTTGGTTTAAGAAATTTTTGAAAAACCAAAGTCTTTTTTCTTTGTTGTTTTCAGAATATAAATCTTTATGAAGGAGGGCTTTATCAAGTTCAAATTATTTTTCAAGGACACTAATTACATTTTCTGTAACAGCAGAAAATGTAGGAGAGGTTGGAGGCGAAAGTTCCTTCTCCCCCTGGCTTTGTTCTTGTTGACTGCTAGTGTAAACAGGATGTGGAACACTAGTGGTATAGTTAACAGAGTGTATAGAAGAACTAGGTATATCCGATGTGGAGAACCTAGGTTAGCTTTTTTCAGATTGGAAAGGAAGATTTATTACAGAAGGAATTTTTGAAAATTTCCTTTCTAATGCTGGGATACTAGAGCTTGAATGTTTATCGGAAAATCTAGACGATGTAGAAAATCTAGACAATGTAGATCTCCTAAAAGACAATTTTACTTTACTATCAGAATACTGAGTCACATTTTGTAACTCTGTATTAGGCTCTAGTTGTTTAGGAATGACTGGTTTAGTGGCTCCTTCTAGAATCAATTCCTCAGGAAGATTGGCATCTTTCCATTGGATTGGTTTTGGAACAACCGTATTGACTTTAGACAGGTCAATCTGCAAGAGAAGAGTCTCATCTCTTTTTGACTGGAATCTATGTTGCGTATTAAACGCAGAATTCATGGCTTTGTAAGAAATTTTGAAAATCAAGGCGACTGGAACAGATCCCTCAATTATATGATAATTATGGGTTTTAATTTGCAAAATCATGCTTTTCAAAATATTTTTGTCTTTTAAGGAAACTGTTATGTTTGGATAACAGCTAAAGGAAATTGGACCTTTACAGAGACTTGATTTTATACTACTTAGTAAAGAATCATCAAAAGGGGTGAATCTCTCATCTCTAAGGACAGCAAGTATGGAGGTATTTAATCCTTCTTTAGTTAATGGTTTTATGCCGACTTGTATTAAGCCAATATAGACGTAATTAAAATTCTTTTCTTTTAGTCTTTTTAAAGAGTGTTCTGAAAACAAATGGATTGTTTCAAATGGCTTTGAAAGTGTTATGTCTCTTTCCTCGAGTTTTATTACAAAATCTGTCTTTAAAAAATCAAGCTTTTTTGTTTTGCAAATCATGTCTTTAGAAATCTGTGGTAATTCCCAACAATCAATTGCTTTATTAAAGTTTTCAACTAACTAGTCCTTCCAGAGGAAGAGCTAGAAAAAGATGATGCTCTACCGAGTAGAGAATCCATATATGCTAAAACTATGAATGATCAAGTTTTACAGAAATGGTAAATCAATTCTAGGCTAAGAGTTGGTTTTACTGCCCTTCAACCAAATCGGGACTTACGACCAAATACTACCAAGGCACCCAAGGGTAACACCTTCACCACTCAAGTAAAATTTTAATCAAGCACAACTTCAACATAAACAAAGTCTCTAAACGACAAAACACTACTCCTTCCCTTGGCTCTGCAATGGCTTTGTCAGAAGTTCCCGACTGAGTTGTATAAGCATTAGTTGTCATGGTCATCTGTTGCAACAATCCTAAAATGTTATATTCAAACATACCATCAATATTCCACTCATAGACAGAAGATGCATTAAATCGTGATTGGTTTAATGCACTTGGTCTGTTGTCGATGGCCAAATCTGGTGGAGATTTGACAGTAGGAAGGGCTAATTAGATATCCTTAACGCAATTCAAACAGATGGGGATGGAACACCTATCTGCGATGAATTCAATAGCCCGATTCAGGATGTTGTTGCTACCTTAATTCTTACAATCTCTTTACACTTCATAGGTGATCCTTCACACCTTAGAAACAAAAATGCTGAGTTGCTACATAACCTGAGATGTAGAAAACTTAGTGAATTTCAAAGCTACAAAACCACTTTCTTCACCCGACTTTTCCTTAGAGATGATGCAAACCATATTACTTGGAAAGAAAAATTCCTTGCAGGTTTACCAACCCTCCTAAGAGAAAAGGTCAGGAATTCTATTAAAGCTCTTTATGACAATCGTATTCCTTATGACGAACTCACTTATGGTGAATTAGTCAATTTTGTCAATAAAGAAGGTTTAAAGATATGTCAAGACCTGAAATTACAAAAACGTCTAAAATTGGAGCTTAGAAAATCTAAGCAAGAATTAGGCAATTTTTGTAAGCAGTTTAATTATGATCCTTTTAAAGCCTCAACTTCCAAAGATTGTAATAGTAAGTGTTTTTCAAAACCTTACAAAAAACATTACAAATCAAAAGGTCATAAACGACCCTTACCAGATTTTAGAGAATCTTCCTATAAAAAACCTTCGAAATTTTATAGGAAGCCCCATTTCTATAAAAAAGATTCTAAAGCTACACCAAAAGCCCTTTTTAATTATAAAGAAGCCACATGTTTTAAATGTGGCAGAAAAGGTCATATTAAGAAATTTTGTAAAATGAATACAAAACTTCATGAACTTGGTCTTGATGAAGAGATACTTTCAAAAGTAGCTCCTTTGCTTATAGAATCTTCTGACTCTGAGTCTTCTATGACGGGAGATAGTGAGCCTTTACAGATTGATGAGTTAATCGATTCTGATACAT
Organism: Luvunga scandens; assembly: GCA_030449905.1. Taxonomy (NCBI): domain Eukaryota; kingdom Viridiplantae; phylum Streptophyta; class Magnoliopsida; order Sapindales; family Rutaceae; genus Luvunga; species Luvunga scandens. The sequence goes on along the minus strand of JASUUG010000741.1, from coordinate 35,723 downwards.
CTGTAATCAGTAATAGTGATTCTGATACAGAATCTTATTTAAAGAAAATCAATGTATTGACAAAAGATCAAGAAACTTTTCTTGAACTAGTTAAACACATCTCTGACCCTGCTCTCCAAAAAGAATACCTTGATAAACTCTTAAAAACCTTAGAAATAAGAGATAAAGCAGAAACCTCTAAAGCCCCCATTATTAAAAAGAATACTTATGATCTTACTGAAATCCTGGATAAAAAGAAAACAAACATAACAACTCATAACATACAAGATCTTTAAAAAGAGATTAAAGAAATCAAACTTGAGATAAAAGACTTAAAAGAGAAACAAAAGAATGATTCAAAGACTATCCAACTCCTTTTACAAAAATAGTTAGAAGATAATTCTAATGAAGAAACAGAATCTGATGGTGATAATGAACAAAACCTTGAAAACATTGAATCTCTACCCAATGATTTTCTTTTTGTTTTAAAACAAATCACCACAAGAAAATATTTGATTAAAATTACTTTAATCTTTTCTAAAGATTTTGAAATTGACACCATTTCTCTTTTTGATACTGGTGCTGATTTAAATTGTATTAAGGAAGATATTGTCCATAAAAGATTTCATGAGAAGACTAATGAAAGACTTTCTACGGCCAATAATTCAAAATTAAAAGTCAAATCCAAAGTTGATGCCTCTGTTCACAATAATGGTTTTGAATTCAGGACTTCATTTATCTTAACAAATGATATACATCACATTGTTATTTTAGGAACTCCTTTCATTAACCTTATTATCCCTTATACTGTCAATTATGATAGTATATCTTTTAAAGCAAAAAATAAAAAACTTGTTTTCCCTTTCATTGAAAAGCCTAAAACAAAGAATTTAAATATTGTAAAAGCCTGTTCTGTTTACCAGAATCAAGTCAATGTATTACTTAAGTCTAAACAAAATGACTTAATTTGTTTACAAAAGGATTTGAGTTTACAGAGAATTGAAAATCAATTACAAAATGATTTTATAAAGAGAAAAATTTCTGAATTTAAAACTCTGATCGAAAAAGAGATATGTGCTGATTTACCATCCGCTTTTTGGAGTCAAAAACAACATTTGGTCGATGAGCAAGAAGCTCAGTCTAAAGCAATCGTCTCCGATTTACAGGTAAAAGAATGGATGAACTCCATTTCTAAATCCCCAGAGCTTATGTTAGCTCTTCAAAGTTTTTCTCAAACTAAAGCTCTTTCTAAAGATCTTGAACAAGAAAAATCTATTTCAAAAGACATTACAAAGACTTCTTCTAATATAGTTCTTTTTGGTGAAAGCTCTAATTCTCAAATTGTTGTTTCACAACCAAAGCTTTCTAAAAAATCTTTGGATCGAATTAATAAAACTCATCTTCAAAATGTTTTATCTATGGAAGATAGATTTTATCACTCTAATCCTTTTCAAGCCATTTCAAAGATTTTCCCGAAAGGCTGGTTCTTCAAACCATGGGATTTATCAAAACCTCAGTCTTTATATCAGAGTATATTAGAATTCACTGAGTCTGTTAAGTTCAAACACTTTTTCCTTAGTGAATCCCATACAGAGCCCGCCTATTCAACGGCTACCATATTACAAGTCTTGAGCCCAAAACAGTGGGGTGACCAACTTCACAAATTAAAGACTTTTCCAGCCAATTTTCAAATGCGTCTAAACCACTGCTTGTCTTTTTCCTACTGGGATTATCAGCAGGCCTGGTTTAACATATTCTTTATACAAAACCCATTCTTGGTTATTTTTCTTTAATTCAAAAATAACCATACAAAGCCTTCTTAATTGGTTCCAACAGTGGTGGAACCATTTCGGCCCAAGTCAGGACATTTTAACTCCAAACGCCACTCACTGTTTAAACCTTTTTAAAGTCCATTATGTTCCTTCAGAGTCTGAGAAAAGGTTTCTTCATTTTCTTTGTTTCTGTACAAATTTCTTCTTTCCCTGGGTTTGGATGTGGAATTTCCAATACCACAATCAATAAGCCCAATTAATTCTTCAAAGAAGCTTCAAAGTCAAATGGTGGTCAAAATTTGATGAACAGTCAAAACTGTCTGAAGCCACAGTCCAAGCATGGCTTTCCTCAAAAGGCCTCCTTACACCAAGCATTCAAGATGTTAAAGCCCAGGGTACTTTCTTAGCCCAGCAGTCAAAAGCCCAGTCTCTTTTGGCCAGTGCAAAGACTGAAGACGAATATTTTAAAGTAATGGAACAACTCTTTGCCTCAAGATCTGAGCCATCTGTAGCAAGCTCCACCGATGAAGAAGCTGAACCATTCATTTCTCTTGGAGATAATAACGAAGATGACTGCTTCGGGATTCTTTATCCCATAAAGCACTTTTAAAGTTATTCTCTAAAAAAAAAAGTAATTTTCTTTGCTCGTAATCTTCATTTATGTCTCTTTGTAAATCATTTGTATTTATGTAATTTTCCTTTGTATTTTCATTTACAATTTCATTTGTAACATTTGAATACCAATCTTCCTTCACTCACTATTCTCTTTACGAGAAAAAAGCTGTGAAGACAAGTTTTCAAAATTTCAAATTTCTTAGTCCATGTAAAGACTTTCCAAAAGCTAATCATGTTGTCTCCACCAGCACATTTTGAAAGATGCTTTCCCATGTGACAATGGGACCCACCATGTGAAGCACTTGTAAAGACATCATGAACACTTTCCAAAAGCTAAAGATGCTGTCTCCACCAGCACATTTTGAAAGAGGCTTTCCCATGTGACAACGGAACCCACCATGTGAAGCACTTGTGAGGCACTTTCTCAACATTATAAAACGACGACTTCAAGACGGAAGGAGGGGGGACTTCTTTCCACTTCTCTTCTACCATTCTCTTCTTATCCTCTGGAGAAGAATCAGAGACTTAGAGGAAATTTTCCTGTCTCAGAATTCTCTCATCTTTTCTATCTGTAAAACCATTTTGTAAACACATTTTACTTTCTAAAGTTTCTTGGATTCAAGTAGAGTTTAAATGTAAGATTTGCATTTTAATTTTAATTATAAAGCTTGTATGTAATTTAATTTAAAGTTTGTAATTTATAAAGTTTATTTAAAAGTTTATATAAAACTGTTACAGATCCTCTAAGGCAGAGAGATCGGATCTCTGCCCTTAGTTGTATTTCTCTTCTCCCTCCATTCCTTCAGAATACTATTTCTATGATCCAGATCTAGTATTATTTTTGAGCCCCCTGCTTGCTTAAATCCGGTATATTGGCTGGAAACCAAATCGTGCGGGATATTGATCTGTTCTAAGTCTGATCTTATCCCTAAGGCAGACTAAGTTCTGCATCGGTCTGGTAAAACAACGCCACGTACCATTTATTGCTTTATTTACCTGTCTTTAATTTATTTATTCTCTTGAACACACACAAACACTTAGATCCTGGTCATTCTGGTATCAGAGCCATAGGTCCCAGGTTAAATCACTTTTTTGTCGGAAAATCTAGAACACATTCCGTAACCATATGGTAATTAAAAGAGATGAATCTCTCATCTCTGCAACCATTTGTTTTCATAACACTCTTTAAAAAGACTAAAAGAAAAGAATTTTAATTATGTCCATATTGGCTTAATACAAGTTGACATAAAACCATTAACTAAAGAAGGATTAAATACCTCCATACTTGCTGTCCTTAGAGATGGGACTTCACAAGTGCTACACTTGGTGGGCCGTTGTCACATGGGAAAGCATCTTTAAAGTGTTCATGATGTCTTTACAAGTGCTTCACATGGTGGGTCCCGTTGTTATATGGGAAAGCATCTTTCAAAATGTGATGGTGGAGACAACATGATTAGCTTTTGGAAAGTCTTTACATGGACCAAGAAATTTGAAAATTTGAAAACTTGTCTTCACAGCTTTTTTCTCATAAAGAGAATAGTGAGTGAAGGAAGACTGGTATTCAAATGTTACAAATGAAATTAGTAAATGAAAATACAAAGGAAAATTGCATAAATACAAATGATTTACAAAGAGACATAAGCTCTGGGGATTTAGAAATGGAGTTCATCCATTTTTTTACCTGCAAATAAGAGGCGATTGCCTTAGACTGAGCATCTTGCTCATCGACCATGTCAATTCAAGATTTGACTGGCATGGCTGAAGAAAGTAGTTTTTCTTTAGGTGGTGTTGAAGGGGTTTCTTTAGAAGTGGTTAGTGGCTGAGGGTCTTTAAGGACACCTTTGCCTTTGTTATATATATATATATATATATATATATATATATATATATATATATATATTAATAAATAAATGAATTATAAGATGTTTATTCCAGGAAAGCAAGCCAACCCCACCCTCTTTAACAGCTTCCAAACAACCCATAAGTACTCAAATTCATGAAGCGAGCTTGCAACAATTTGCTATTTATAATTATATATGCGTTAAAACATTGTATTGTATATTCAATTACCAATAGGGTTTGAACCATACACACATTCTCAATGTAATAAATGTATTTCTTCTAGTTTGGAAAATTAGCTCAACTAATGTAGTCTGTGTATACCACGCAACCAAATGATTTGCCTAGCTCTTTACACTTTAGTAGTATTCTTTCATGTGGCTGCTTTTAGCTTTCTTAATTTACTATCTACACTTGTTTTTATGCTTTTCTTGTTTTCTTAATGCACACTTAAGACACCAACCATTGTTTACGAACCATCAAGTACATATAATCCACATCCGACAGCAGAGAGCCGAGGCGAATTCACTGATTCCTCATAGCTTACATGGTGTGTATGAGATGTCAAAATATCATTGCGGTCTCCTTGTAGTTTACTAACATTGATTCTTAATCTCTACATTTCATGCGAGAGTCGGAGCCTTCATCTAGCCATTTTCACTCTGACCGTATGAAAATGGTCACAGGAACTCGATTCAGTGATGTGAAGTTAACCCTATTCCTAAATATTAAATTTCCCAAATTCATTGACCTTTGTGTCACAGGAACTCGATTCAGTCTTCGAGGCCAATTTCAATTTCCCAAAATCACTCACCATTGCTTCACAAGAACCCACCTCAGACTTGACATCAATGTAAAACGTCACTGTCGGCGGCGGACTGAACGTGTACCCCGGGAAAATAAACTGCAACATACCCAGAGCAGTCGAAGCGTCATTTAACGTAGGACTGACGCCGTCAACCTCCGCCTTGATGATCTCCCAAACCGAAAATGCCATGACGTTTTTGAAGCCACCCGACTCTTTGGCTGCTTCAACCAAATTCCGGTGGCAGTTTTGGAGTCCAAATGAACTGCCGCTTCGACGTCCGTAAGTAAGGCGAGTAACGTCTTGTCCTCCGATCACGTGGATATAATCTGATATTTCCGAGATGACAAGGATTGATTCTTCTGTGCCCTCTCATTGCTCAGCTCAAACCCTAACCCAAACTCTTAAAAATTAAATTGATGCTTGAGTTGCCGTTCTGTTCTCAGTTTGATCTTGTGCTGAAAATCGAATCGATTCTATGTCTATGCCATGTCGTTTCATGTGATGACTAAACTTGCGGTGTATTTACTGAGTGTAAAGGGTAACGTCCAGGATGCCCAGGTCAACTGTATGCAAGCCCGTAATAGTCCCAGCGAAAGCTATATGTTAAACGCAGCGTTTTGATTGTAATAAAAGTATAAATCCCACAGTGCCACCCGGAGAATCGTGGTAGCGTTCTAGGAAATGAGATTAAAAACGCGCGGTGGCAGTGCTCGAGTCCCTAAAAATGCTTCACCAAGTCGAATTTCAACAACTCAGTCACTTCGTTTCTTTAATCATGAACATGAACTGGTATTTTCTCTCTGTCTCTTCATCTTTCTCTGTTTGCTTCTCGAGAGCGTTTCCTTCTGCAAAAAATGGTTAACTAAAGATGCTCGCTTGCAACTGCTCTTGCAAATGTAGCTTTTTTTTTTAAAATGATTTAATATGATCAATTTCTTTCCGTGATTATGCTCTTTTGTTACTGTTTGAAAAATGCGTGTGCGTGTGATTTTCAAAGACCGGGGGAAGTCTCTGAAGTGATACATTGCTTTTTGAAAACAAAATATTACTTGATGATATTATATGTTAACTTTTAATTAAGAAACTTTTGAAGTGACAACTTCTGAAAATTTTAGTTGGATCTTTACAAAGGATGGAGCAAATGGAGAAACATTAAGCAAAATGAATGGCGATATAGGTATGGCTTCTGCATACAATGATGATGAGATTGGTGTTCACATAGAAAATCATAGTGGTTCAGGCCGGAGTGGAGATTTTATGGATGTTGATTTGTTGGAGGAAGAGCCTTGTATTAAATGCGATAGACGTGATGAGAACCTGTTGGTTTGTATCAATCTGGATGCCCAATTTCTGTACATGAAAACTACCTGAGCTGTGGAGTTAAATTTGATGATGTGGGAATTTTTTACTGTCCCTAATGTTGGTATAAATGTGAATTGATGAGGACAAAGGAGTTGAGGAAGAAGGCTAATGTTTTATTGATTCTAAACTTTTTAGTGGTGATAAAAAGGAGAATTGTAGAACAGATAAAGGAAATGAGCTGAATATGTCATCTCTTCATCAAGAGAGAAATTACGGTTGTGGTGGTTGTGAGGATCGAATGGATAATGTTCAATTTGAGAATCTAATTCTGGAAGTGGAGGGGGAGCCAGAGAATGATGGGACAATGCAAATCAGAGTGACACTCTGGCTGTTCATTCTCATCCTGGGGACAAGATAAATCATAGTCTAGAGAAAGCACCTGAGAGGCTGAGATTGGATCACTTGTGAATTATACTAGTAAAGAAAGGCCCAATGAGGAAACTGTCTGAAACTCATGAGCTTGAACTTTTAGAAGATGGAGAAACGATACCAGTGGAAGATTTAGGACACGTTGATTGTGTTGGAGAAGAAAATGTTGTGGATATTTTACTTAATTTATGGAAAGGGGATATTCCTTACACTAAAAAATGAAGAAAGGTGAGAAGAAGAGAATGTAGACCCCAGAACTTTGAGAACTGAAATGTCTGATTCTGATATAGAGCCAATGTTGATGCACCTGAGGTGTGTTGCATGAAGTAGTAACAGGGCATAATCTCGGGTGTTGATTCACCAAAAAAAGTTGCCCTCATCAAAAGGTGCCAGCCCAGAGAAAACAAAATCTCAGAATGTAGACATATCAAAACAGTTATCCCCACCTTTTATCCCCACTAAAAGGTGCTAATCCAGAGAAAATAGCTCAGGCTCGAAATGAGAAACTAACTGCCTCCAAAAGGTCTACACAAGCTTCCGGTGGAAAATTGTGAATCAGCATGTGCAGTATATTAGAAAGCGTATACTCTCTCATAAGATTTCATATTGGAAATATTCCAATTTTTTTGCAAAATAGTAGTTAGTTGTGGCATTTGTATATGCTTCTTACACTGATTTGGAATTTACTTTTTCATTGCACATTGCAGCACAAACTTCACATTTGCTTCTGAAAAGCGTAGGAGATTGCATTGGACAGCTGAAGAAGAAGAAATGCTGAAGGTATGGATTCATGGTCATTGCTACTGTTTGCTTTCAATCAAAATCATTGTGCTTGTGTTTCCAAATAATGTCCTTTGGTTTTGATATCCACTGTAAATCAAGATACTGATTTCACCTAATGAAATATTTGAATCTGTATGAAATTGACAATTGATTCAATTTCATTTTAACGCATTGTTGAAATTATTCTGTCTCTGACAGGGTTTTCCACCTCTACCTAATATTATTTGATTCCTTAAAATCTTTCTTATATTTCAATTCAGTAGCTCATTTCTAGAATTTAGAAACTTTGCCTTCACTACTGCTTTAAAATTGAATTATGAGAAAAGAAAATATATATATAATGCATCTCGTATTATACATTGTTTTCATGCTTTTATATGCAAATAAGAGTCAGAGCTAGATTCTAAAAAGCTAAATTGTTGTTGCGATTCAGTCTTAAATATTCAAGATGGATTAGTGAGTTAGAATATATTCAAGATTTAATTTGCTGGCTTGTTGATATCTACTCTTGTATTGCAGGAAGGAGTGGAAAAATTTTCAACTAAAGTAATTAAAATCTTCCCTGGAAGAAAGTTTCGGAATTTGGTTATCATGTTTTTGATCCTACACCTACTCCATCTGATCTCAAGGATAAATGGATGAACGTTATGGCGAAAGAGTCCTCAGCAATCAGCAGAAGGTAATTTGGTCGTGCATGACTGAAGATGTAGAAGGTGATATTTTAAAATCCTTAAAAGTTAAAATATGTGCTGTGCTTACAAGTACATTCATAAATACATCTCACTCTTTCTCTCAGCTATGTGGAAACTATTGCTTCTGAAATGGTTGGGTTGTCTAGGTTGATCAAAAGAAACTCTGGGATGTAAATTTCTATAATGCATTCAGCAAGTTTTATGTTATTTAAACTTTTTATGTTTATGTTATTTAGACTGCTTCTGCCATCACTATTTCTTCATACAGCAGCTTGTTTGTAACATATGGACCCGATTAAAAAAAAAATTTCAGTTTCTATAAAAGGAAAGAAAGAGAGAGAAAGGCATATTTTCTTTCCTAAAATAGAAAGAGAGAGAGATATGTTGACCCGAGTTGACCGACCCAACCTGCGGCGTTGACCAGAGTTGACCGACCCGACCCGACTCGCGGCGTTGACCCGAGTTGACCGACCCTACTCACGGCGTTGACCCGTACCCCACCGGTCAAGCTTGGTACCGATTTGAAGCTTGTGAGCCGCCGATTGTATCCTTGCAGTCCTCGTCACTGGAAACCGGCCAGAATCCCGGCGATTGAGCTCAAAAAGCCGCAGCCAAACCCATTTCTCCCCGTCGTTGATCTAGTCGGAATTAGGCCGATCTACCACTTGGATCTTGTTCCTCAGCTTCCCCTCATAGTTTTCCAACCAACCCTGTCACCTGAAATGGTCGGATTGCTATCGATTGACTGCCGGAAAGCTCACGATTTTGGGGAGCTCGATCCGCCGTCACCGCCGCACGTGGGAGGTCACTGCCAACACCATTGGACTCACTGAAGTCAGATCTAGTAGACTTGAGCTTCCCGTCGCTGTTGATTGAGTTTCGGTCACCGTTGACCGTTAGGGGTAATTCGATAATTTCACAAACTTTAGGGGTAATTATGTAATTTAAAAATTGGCTGACATTTTGGTAATTTCAGATCAGGGCAATTAGGTAATTTGAGATTTTGGGGGTAATTCAATAATTTAAGCTGTTAGGGGTATTTTGGTAATTTTGCATTTTTTCGGGGGTAATTTTATAAATTCTAAACTTGTGGATATCTTTGTAATTGAAATTGAGGATAGTTTGATAATATGTGATTCTGAGGATAATTTGATGAATTTTGATGTCGAGGGCATTTTGGTAATTTTATGAATTTGAGAATATTTTATTGCGGATAAATATTGTTTTGAGCATATTAGTTATAATTCATAATTACAGTTAGTAATTATGTTATTTTCTTAAATTTAGAGGATCTGCGAATGAGAATCAACCAGCGGATGTTGTCGATTCTGAGTTCGGACACCGTCACTGTTAGTGAAATATAAAAAACCTATTTTCATTGTGGTTTATTATGATTTTAAATTATGGTAAAGCCTGTTTACGACATTGATTTTTAAATGTTTTGATTTAATGATTTTATAAAAATAGATTTTATAAAAATATATTTTATCTATGTTTTGGTATCTATTATGAGAAATGTGTTTGATTAATGATTTTGAATATGCATGATACTATTTTTAAAGAAAAGAAAAGCGAATTTAAGATGTGTTAAATGAAAAAGAAAATGAGATTTCAAATGAGATTTTGGATGAGATTTTCAGATGAGATTATATGTTTATATATGTGTATAAAGGTTGTTTGCAAAATTATTAGACAGTACCCTTCCCCTTCAGATATAATGATACATATGAGTTGACATATGTATGCAGTATGAATACAGAGATACTTGTATTGAGATATAGATGAGATGATATTTTTCAATCTATCCATGTAGCTCCGAGGCGTGACGGTACTCAGATAGTACGTCGTTGCCCGTCTGTTGAGATCCGGATATGATGAGATATGTGATGATATTTTTCGATCTACTCGTGTAGTTTTAGGGCGTGATTGTACTCAGATAGTACATCATTGCCCATCCGTTGAGGTCCGGATATGATGAGATATGAGATGGTACTTCCCTGTCTATCCGTGTAGCTCCGGGGCGTGATTGTACCCAGATAGTACGTCATTGCTCGTCCGTTGAGGTCTGGATATGATGAGATTATTTCCCCTGGGTATTTTTTTGGTGATAGTTTTCGGTATTTCAGTATTGATGTTATAATTATTATGAATTTCCATTGATTTATACCGTACATTTGCAATATCGTTATTTGAGTACATGATTTGGATTTAATAAGTTATTTAAATTGTTGTGATATTTTGATGAGATGATGTTTTGATCTGATTAATTATTTTAGAGTAAAATTATGCTCAAAAACTACTATCCACTCACTAAGTTCATTGAGTTTTATACTTATTCCATTTTATTATATTTTCTCTCCCAACAGGAGATTCGCAAGTACAATAGTCGACCAAGCAGAAATAGTTATTTTCGGAATTATGGTCACGTTATGATGTTAAGAGTTATCGATTGATTTATTGAGATATTTTGAAATTGTATAATTTGTTACATTTTGAATATTGCGAATAACATATGTATTTATTGATATTGGATATTGAATAATTTGGTATTTTGTTGAGGAAATTGGTTGTTTAGAGATAATTATATTTGAAATTCTTTTGGGAGTGTTTGATTTATAATTTTGCAGATTTGGTTATATGATAAATATATAAAAGACTTTGTTGAATTTTTTGACAGAATCCTTATTTGTAACATATGGTATCAAAAAAAAAAAATCTGTTTCTATAAAAGGAAAGAGTAGAGAGAGAAGCCTTTTTTTTCCTAAAACAGAAACTTAGAGGGAGGGAGAGAGAGAGAGAGAGAGAGAAGAAGTTAGTGCAGACCCGGATCCGTGCGTCCGACCCGACCGGATCTCGTGTTTCTGGCCACCCCACCGGGCAATCTTAGTACCAATTCGAAGCTTGAGAGTCGGCCAACGCATCCCTGCCGTCCTGGTTACCGGAAACCGACCAGAACCCAGGTAAACGAACCCGAAAACCCGCAACTCAACCCGTTTTGCTCGCCTTTGATTTCGCCAGTTTTAGGCCGATCCACCACTTGGATCTTGTTCCTCAGCTTCCCCTCATTGTTTTCCGACTAACCCCGTCACCTGAAACGGCCGGATTACCGCCAATAGACTGTCGGAAAGCTCACAGTTTTTGGGGAGTTAGATCCGTGGTTACCGCTGCGTGTGGGAGGTCACCGCCGGCACCGTTGGACTTACCAAGGTCAGATCTAGCAGACCTAAGCTTCCCGTTGCCGTTGAATGAGTTCCGGTCATTGTTGATCGTTAGGGACAATTTGGTAATTTCACACACTTTATGGGTAATTCTATAATTTTAAAATTAGGAGACTTTTTGGTAATTATAGATCAAGACAGTTAGGTAATTTGAGATTTCGGGAGTAATTCAGTAATTTACGTCGTTAGGGGTATTTTGGTAATTTTATATTTTATCAGGGGTAATTTTATAAATTCAAAACTTGTGGATATCTTTGTAATTGGAATTGAGGATAGTTTGATAATATGTGATTTTGAGAATAATTTGACGAATTTTGATGTCGAGGGTAATTTGGTAATTTTACGAATTCGAGAATATTTTATTATGGATAAATGTCGTTTCGAGCATATTAGTTATAATTCGTGATTATAGTTAGTAATTATGTTATTTCCTTAAATTAGGAGGATCCACAAACGAGAATCAACCAGCGGAATTATACAAAACCTATTTTCATTGTAGTTTATTATGATTTTAAAATATAATAAAGTATGATTGCGAGATTGATTTTTAAAGGCATCGATTTAATGATTTTATATAAATGAATTTTATTGTGTTTTGGTATTTATTACGAGAAATGTGTTTGATTAATGATTTTAATTACTGATTTTGGATATGCATGATAAAATTTTAAAGAAAAGAAAAGTAGATTTAAGAGATGTTAAATAAAAAAGGAAATGAGGTTTCAAATGAGATTTTAGATGAGATTTCGAATGTGATTTTGGATGAGATTTCAGATGAGATTATATGTTTATGTATATGTATACAAAGGTATATGAATATGAGCATAACGATCGTTTTTAAAATCATTAGACAGTATCATTCCCCTTCGGATACAGTGATACAAATGAGATGAAATATGTATGTGGTATAATAAATACAAAGATACTGATAATGAGATACAGATGATACAGATGAGATGATATTTTCGATCTATCCATGTAGCTTCGGGGTGTGACGGTACTCAGATAGTACGTCATTGCTTGGCCGTTAAGGTTCGGATATGACAAGATATGAGATGATATGTTCCGATCTATCCATGTAGCTCCAGGGCGTGGCGGTACTCAGATAGTACGTCATTGCCTGTCCGTTGAGGTCAAGATATGATGAGATATGATATGGCTTTTCCTTGTCTATTCGTGCAGCTCCGGGGTGTAATTGTACCCAGATAGTACGTCATTGCCCGTCTGTCGAGGTCCGGATATGATGAGATTATTTTTCCTGGGTATTTGTTTGGTGATAGTTTTCGGTATTTTAGTATTGATGTTATAATTATTATGAATTTTCATTGATTTATGCAGTATAATTGCGATATCGTTACTTGAATACATGAATTGGATTTAATAAGTTATTTAAGTTTTTGTGATATTTTGATGAGTTGGTATTTTGATATGATTAATTAATTTAGAGTAAAGTTATGTTGAAAAACTACTATCTACTCACTGAGTTCACTGAGTTTTATACTCATTCCATTTTATTATATTTTCCCTCTCCAACAGGAGATTCGCAGGTACAATAGTCGACCCAGCAACAATAGTTATTTTCGGAATTATGATCACATTATGATGTTAGGAGTTATCGATTTATTTATTAAGATATTTTGAGATTGTATAATTTGTTACATTTCGGAGATTACAGATAACATATGTATTTTTATTTGGTATTAAATAATTGACTGATTTGGTATTTTGGTTGAGATAATTGGTTGTATTCAGAATTATTTGGGAGTGCTCGATTTATAATTTTTTTTAAATTTGATTGTGTAATAATTTAAGGGAAGATTCTGTCCAATTTTCGGTAGAATCCTAATTAATTAGATTACGTGAGAACGATTAAACAGAATTAGGCCGATTCACCCTGGGGTTTCAAGGCGGGTCGTGTCATGATTAATAAGATGACGTCAGAACGATTATATAGAATTAGGCCGATTCGCCCTGAGAGTTCGGGGCGGGTTGTGTCATTGTTTACTAAAGTGTTTCATTTACCCTTGTTTGTGGGATCAAGACCTCAGTTTCCTGTATATCAGACTATTTACCCTTGTTTGTGTAAGTACCCAAGATTCCTTTCCATCACCCAGTTGGATGACTTCATTAAAGGACCGATGATACTTGTTGTAAAATATTTTGAACTAAGTGGGGTCAGTTAGCATGACAAATCCAATTCTCCAAATTGCACCCATATAGCCGTATTTTTGTGTTTTAATACTCACATAATGAAGCCTTTTTTATGACGTTTAAAGATTTTTTTTTCCTACTGTCTCTGATTATCATCAGCTCATTCTCTCTAAAATTATGTGCAATTTTCTACAACTGTCAGTGTGTAAAATGCTTTTGGCAGAGCCTGACCAGTATTTATTTTGTTTCATTTTATAGACATTCCAGTGATTCTAAAACCATCAAGAAAGGAAAATAATGTGCAGCAGCAGTTGGATCATCTTTCTGTATTCTTTGAATTTTTTTGCCACCGGGCCCAAGGAATGTAAATTGCTTGCACATGCACAGGCTGGGTGCTTACATATACAGTTTCATGAAACACCAGCGTTAATATGTAATCAAACAGTTATGCTGTATATTTTTATGTTAATGAACTTCCAAAATGATAACAAAGAAAACAGAGCAATTTTGGTGGGTTGAGTAGTCATCCGAAGCGAAGATTTGACTTAACATTGTATCTCAGGAAAATGAATTTAACAAAAAAAATTATGAAATAAAGTGTGTTTTCTTTTCTTTGACTTGGATGTTCAAAGTCTGAATTTTGATTTTTCTTCCCTCTCAGTATTGTTGATTCTCTAGATAGTATGAAGAAAGTCATCAACCAAAATGATGAAAAAGGAAATTATAAGTTTATTATATGTAGTGAGGCATTTGTGCAGTCCGATTTCTGCACGCTGCATTATCTCTTTATCTGTGATCTCTATTAGAGGTCTGATGTTAGCTGTAATCAAATAAAATTTTAAAGCAAGAGACTCATTTCACTTATTTGGCATATATCTGAACATATTTGTTGTACAGCAGAATGTTGAGGTGCCACAGAAATGCCCGTGTCTGTGCTTTGATTGTAGCCTGTATAATTTTCTCAATGAGTTCATGGCCTCTATCGGTAGAAGCAAGAATTCCCGAATTTGCGGCAATACAAGGTGCAAATCTTTACGGCTTCATTTTTCAGATTTTATGATGCAGTATGCCTCCATTGATTTTATTTATTTCTTTATTTCTTTATTTTGTCTTTCAGCTTTAATTTTGTTCTTGTCTTTGGACTCTCAATGACAGGAAGTTTAATCCGTCAGGGTATGACGGAACGTTTAAGCCGGCGGAGCCTCAGGCCAATTCCTAATACGCCGCCATCCCCTGTACAAGCTGCTGGTACTCATCAACATGGTTAAAAACCAGCAAGTGAATGTTACTAAGTCATGAAGTACATGCTTTCATTTCGACAACGTCTTCTTGCTTCTTCACAATCTCATTTTGGTTCAATTAAACAAATTACAAATAAATGCTTGTTACTAGCTATTATGCCCCATCTTTGCAAACCCCTCACCTTGCAATTTCAACCATTTTATTTTATTGTACCAATTTTAACATATATATAATTAGTAACCTGATTGCAGGCAACGGAGATTTGGATTTCATAATCAATAAATACGCTTGGCGAGAAGGACCAAATATGTATGTCAAGAGTTATCTCTTACTCATTCACATAAAATAGGTCAAAATCTCCTCTTTAATTCATCTTATTTTATTGCAATATATCGATTAAACATTAAAGGCTGAAAATCTATTGATGGATTGTGGGAAATGTTTGCAAATTTGGAGTCGGAACTTGAGTAATTATTTGCTTTACAGAGGGCGGGCAGTGATGGAGAAGAAAATTAAACCGGGGCTGTCTTGAGTTGTTTTACAAGAGCTATATCTTACATTTAATGTAAGGTGGCCGAGCCCTGACATATAATTAATGTTATATAGCTGTATCTGTGATTTATATGATCTAAATTAATTTCCGTTGATTTACAAATATAATTCAACACTACAATCTAGTTTACATACTGCGATTTAGCCTCAATTTTGCATTTTAATATGTGCGAAGATGGCTATTTCTTTTCAATTTGGATTCAGATCTTCTAATCTCATTTTTGTTTCTAATTTTTGAAAATCTTCAGACAAGTGGCAATAAGATAATTGATTGGCCAAAATTTTATTGTTTTTGTCTTACAAAATCAATTTCTTAAATTGGAAAAGTAAAATAGTAAACTTCCACGAACAAACCAAAGTCCTCTCCTTCATTCACTATTATTGTTATTTTTTTTTCCTAGTCCACTTTCCTTGGTTTTCTACCTTGATCGACTTCTCCTTCCGAGATCGAGCAATGGGAGCTATGGGCAAGACTTCGACAAATATTTAAAAACTAAAGCCACAGGGTAACAAAAGTTATAAGGAATCGAAATATGAAGCCATAGGGTAACATGGTTAATTCAGTTTTGTAAAACTTCAGTAGACAAACAAGAAAAAGAGAAAGTACATGTGTGATTGAGCAGCAAAAACTTACCTCACAGGTTTTATTAGACTTGGGATGTCTATCGGCTGAGCTTATCTCATTTTCGAGTAAAACCCAATATGAATATGAATATGTGCCATGTAATTAACAAGAATAATTCTTAAACTCCAATTCACAAGAATAATTCAAAGTATATGCTGACAATTGACATCTCCATGAGCAATGCATAAACAAAGATTGGAATCATGGGAGGTCCTGGACCCAAGTTTTTAAAATGATCTTTTTCTAGGTAAATTATATTCTTACCCCCTAAATTTCATAGTTCTCACGTATTTGCCAGCTGTTAATAAAGTTTGTTGTTTCCATATGCCCCCATCGAATGAAAATTCTAGTTTCACCATACACAGTTACAAGAATACTCAACATATTTGAAAGAGCCACTACTTAGTAGTAATTGTTTCCACATTATTATAACTTAAAAAAAAAAAAAAGAATTACAGAGCATATGTATTATATGGTAACATTAATAATTGGTTTATTAAAACATATTTGTTGTCATAAAACTGAGATATTGGGTAGTACTTCATGGGTTATTGCGTTTAAATCGGGCTGTACCTGGACATTGAATGAATGCAACAAGTAAGTCAAGAACGTGAAACATGAAGCTGGTACCGGGACTTTGAATGAATGCAACAAGTAAGTCAATAACGTGAAACATGAAGCTGGTACCGGGACATTGAATGAATGCAACAAGTAAGTCAAGAACGTGAAACATGATGCTGGTACCGGGACTTTGAATGAATGCAACATGTAAGTCAAGAGCGTGAAAGAAGTGCAATCTTAGTCTCTTAGACTTATTGCTACATTTTCCATGCATGTAACTGCGTAATCATCATTGCCAAGGAAAGATTTTGTGTAGTTGAAGAGTCCACACAAAATAGTAACGGGATCATGTGTATCACATCATCTGTTATTCCAATAATTCATAGGATCACATGTATCACATCAGTTGTAGTTTCAATAAATTCAAGGGATCATGTGTGTCACTTCATTTGTAATTCCAATGGGATGAGCTCAATTGGCTTAATTCAGCCTCTCGCAGCATAAACAAGAAATTTCGATTGGGATAGATCCGACTCACGGTCACACCAATTTTACATACAAAATCAGTTTGTTAGTTTTTGGTAATATTGTGAAGACATCGATCCAAAGGAACACATACATACATACATACATGTGTGTGTGTACGTTGATTCGTTTAACTAAAACAAACAAAATAAGTCATCAATAATCTCCATGTGGTCTCCTGTAGTGAGCGTAAACAATATTAATTTGATTAATTATAGACATCTGAAATCTTATTAAATCCGATCAATTAAACATATACATATTACTTGATTGAATCTCATAGATCATTATTGATTTATTGTTTGCCGATTGAAGTTTTACAATATTAAATTAACTAGGTTACCCTATGTCTTCGTATTTCGTTTCTCTAGAAAATTTAGACTATCTTCATTGAATCATGTTATTCGTACAACAATTCAATAAAATCATGGCATATATATGTGACTTGTATTTTAAAATTTTCAATTAGTTATACGTACGCTTTTATGTCTTAAATTTTCATCAACATGGTTAAAAACCAGCAAGTGAATGTTATTAAGTCATGAAGTATATGCTTTCATTTCGACCTTGTCTTCTTGCTTCTCACAATCTCATTTTGGTTCAATTGAACAGCTTACAAATAAATCCTTGTCACTAGCTATTATTATGATCCACGTCTGACCACCCCCCACCTTGCAATTTCTTAGTGTGTGTGTGGAGATACATCTTGTGCTGGATTATTTCCACGTGCAGGAAGATTGCTCAGACTCCTCTGATGGAGTAACCCTTCCGCCGTACTTTTATGGACTAAATTTTCTGTCATCGAGAGTTCAAGACAATGGTCAAAATTAAATTAAAAATGCAATAAAATAAAATATAAAAATAGTGGACGGATATATAAAATTAATGTTATTCAATTAATTGGATAAAAAAATTTCATGTTCTTAATTAGTTGCACACCTTGGACAGCTGAGAAATTCCGAATTCTTGCTTCTGTTACCGAGGGACATGAACTCATTGATATAATAACTATATAGGCAACAAGCAATGTGCAGACTGGAACATTATTCCTATAAAACTTTGACATATTACTTATTTGACAAAAAGGAAAAAAAAATGAATGGGGATTATTCAATTCTATCAATCCTTTTATACAATCACTGAGAAGGAAAGATTCCCAAAATTCAAGCTTTGACCTGTATAAGTCAAAAATTATTAATTGCTAGTAAATTCTCTTTAAAAAAAAAGAAAAAAGAAAAAAGAAAACGAAAACGAAAACAAAAACAAAAATCCGGCTTTTAATTTCCAAGCTTTGAACAAGAGCCCAATCATCTCTGTCAGCACTTGTGAAGTTTTCTCCCCGATTATCAATTATCTAATGTTCCCTAATCCCTAGTTAATGTTCTACATCAGCAAGAACCTAGTTTTACCATTTCTATCACACAGGTCGTCGACTTCTCTACCTTCATAATATTGAATTTTAACCGTTATATATGATTTATGATGTATATATGAGTAAGGGCATTTCAGTCATTTGAATAAGATAATCCAGTCGGTTTAACTCTTGGAAGTAAAAGCAAGAGGTCAGTGAATCGGTTCTCCTCACACACCAACCATGAAGATAGAGATTCTTTAATTTGTGTTTGTGCATTGGGATACTTTGCTCAAAAGGTTTTGAGTGTGCAGTCCATTGCAAAAAAATAACAATAATTATAATCAAGGCTGCTACTGAAAGTTCTAGCTAGCTTCATCCTACTTCTCATGTCTGGATCCCATTCCTTCCATATGATGACTTGGTATTTCAGATTGAGTGTAGACACTTAAAATAAAAATAAAATGGTTTCAAATTGACCGATAACTAGTAAGGCAACAAATTTCTTGCATGTATACGTAGTTGAATTGTCAATTTACACATTTATGAAACGAGAAGTTGAGGTATTTTACGCCAAGCAACTTTTAGTATCTGTTTAATTATGTTTACAGTCCAACTGTCAGGGCAATTGCCTTCCAATAGTCAACGGCTTTGACTCTCAATAAGTGCTTTTTTTTTCCCGTGAATTTAATTTGCATGTGACTAGATTTTCAATGTGATAAGATTTTTATTATCAGTTCAAAGTTAAAATCGTGGGTGTAATTTAGTTAATTGAATGGTAAAATACGAAAAAGGATGGACCCAAAAGACTTTACAGGATGTTTGTTTCCGGTCACAAATCCTGTGCAAATTAATTGTTTGATGATGAGGAAATAGGACTCCACAAGCAAATGTAAAGTATGAATCTCTATATAGAGGTTTGATTTTATTGTCGATGGTACAAAATGGGAAAAATCCTTAGAATGCGTAGTTTTTGTTTTATATTCAGCTTTTGTATTAATTACCGTGAAGTGGTGCTCTTTATTGACAAAATAAGCGAGGATTTCTCTTTTCTGAACAACCAAAACCATATTTTGTTTTGGAAAATTTCAACACTCCTATTAAACAGAAACATTATTGAGTTTGCTGATAAAAAAAATTAGGTTTCTAAATAATAATAAATTTTTATTGAAAGTCTGAATATCGCAAATTTACCAAAATATGCAAATCTAAAACATAATATGATAATTAAATTCTTTTAATTAAAATAAGAAAAGAAAAACAAACAGCATACAAATCTAAGTTCTAGAAAAAAGAAGATAAAAATCCTAGAAGAATTAGGATAAATGAGGAAAAAATATTAAAACTAGAAAATGATAAGGAAAGAAGCAGAATTTCTAGCTCGATCATGGGGCATAACGGCTTAGGTGATTTAAGGTTTTGTTTTTCTTATTGCAAGCTTTGAAACAATATATTATATGACAAAAATGAACATTTGTAGCCTAAGTTACAACCTCTAGAAAGTACTCTGCTCATGACATATAACACCCTACATCAGTCCCTCACACTTAGAAAAGAACTCATCCTTAAGTTTGGCTCATACAATTCCTCATTATCTGAATGCTAATTGAACAAATCGACCACAATAAAAAGTGTGAGAGATGTTCCATTTGTCCAGTACCTAAAGCACATAAGCATTATCATTGATTTTCCATGCCACTCGAAATGGTCTATATTTGGGCTTCTCTAATTCAGTGAAAATGTTAAGAAAATGACTCCGCTGCAGATATGTCATCACTAAGTTACCTTCCACAAATACTTTCTTATGACGGTGCTTGTTTGCTTCAGTCTTGTAGTTGGCATTGGTAGCCTCCCAGTGAGCTTGTACCTTGGCATATATCTATAAAGGCCTTTCTATTGCATTATCCACAGCTTTTCTTTCTCCAACTCCAATTGCTGAGGGTATAATAGCTAAGTCACAAACTTGGTGTAGGGAACAAGTATAGACAATCCCAAAAGGGATCTTACCAGTAGATTGATTCACCATGCTATTGTAAGCAAACTCGACCTGAGGTAAGATAGCTTCCGCGTTCTGTTGTTTGTAATCACAAACACAGCATAACATGTTACCCAAAATTCAATTGACTACTTTCATTTGCCATCTACTTGTGGATGGGAAGCACTACTAAATTGCAATCGCGTGCCAAACTTATCCTAGAGATTTGAACAAAACTTGTTGATGAACTTTACGTCCTTATCAGAAGTAATGGTCTTTCTAATGCCATGCAAACGCACCACCATCAACACCCTACATCAACTCCCCTAAGGTTAATAGGATTATATTTAATTTAGCATTAAAATGCATGCATTTTTTGTTTGTCTATAAAACTCCTAAACTTAATTCATACCTAAAAGCTAGTTCAAGAGTTGAACATTGTCTAAAACTTATATTATTAGCCCAGTTACTGACGTGGATAATATCCTCAACGTTTTCAACTATCAGATATTCATTATAAAAAGGTCGATTTGCTTGGCCTTCAAAAAGTTTACTCATTAACAATATAATTATCAGGGTGTTGAAGTAGGTTTTCAGATTTTAGAAAAATCATTAATTTTGACAAATAATTGGTTGGTCAATTTTCCCTTCCTCAGATGTGTATATGCTCCAGTTTCACATTTTTCTTTCAGAATTTATGTATTTCCATTTTTTTATGTCTTCTTAATAATTTATAAAGTTGTAGATAAATGGAAGAAAAAACTATTTTTATGAAAAATAAACTATTTTCCATATAAGCGAACAGTTTAAACCATAAACTACTTATATAAGCCTAAATGGATTTATCAATTAAGCGACCAAGTATCCACGTGTCTGCTCAATGATCAGAAAGAGCATCAACACGATTTGATTTTGATCATGATGGAAAATATTTTCAATGTTATAACTTTAGGAACTTTTTTTTAAAAAATAAATAAGTAAGATGTTAGGCAAATTCAAATCCATTTTTCACTCCCTACCTCTCAAAGATTCGAACTCAACTAGCCAGTCAAAGAAAACTATCAAGCCCTAGGGCTGTTGGCACTTCTTTCTCTGTTATTTGTTGAAATGATTATAACTGCTAAATCTAAAGGATAAATTCTCAACTCCAATCCACAAAAATAATTATTATATGCTGATAATTAATATCTCCATGACCAATACATGTACAGAGGAGTGGAATTATGGGAAATCCTGGAACCCCAAGCTTTAAAAATGACCTTTATCTAGGTAATTTTATTCTTTACCCCCTCAGTTTCATAGTTCTCACATATTGCCAGCTGCGCTAATAAAGTTTGTTGTTTCCATAGGCCCCCATCGAATGAAAATTCTGGTTTCACCATACGCAGTTACGGGAATACTCAGCATATTTGAAAGAGCCATTGCTTACTAGTATATATGCGTTGATGGAATGAGATTTGTGACTTCCATATTATTATAACTTTTAAAACAAAAAAAAAAGAAATAATTGCAGAGCATACATATTATATGGTAACATTAATGAATGGTTTATTAAAACATGTTTATTGTCATAAAACTGAAATATTGGAAGTACTTCTTAGGTCATTGCTTTTTAATGGAGCTGGTACTGGGACTTTGAACGAATGCATCATGTAAGTCAAGAACGTGAAAGAATTGTAATCTTAGTCGTGAAGTGTATGCTTTTATTTCGACCTCGTCTTCTTGCTTCTTTACAATCTCATTGTGGTTCAAGTGAACAAATTACAAATAAATGCTTGTTGCTAGCTATTATTATGTCCCATCTCTGAACACTCCCCACCGTGCAATTTCTACTATTTTAATTTATTATATCATGAAAGAATGTGTGGGATCATGCATGTGTTTTCTTCTTGGTGGGTCTCAGCCGTGTGACTTGATGAGGATTTGGACATATATACATATCATTCAAAACGCTTTTCATTCAACTTGAACTTTTGTTTCTTTTTGTTTAGAATTTCTCTTTCATATTACTGAAGGAGACAGACAGAGGGAAAAGGGAAAAAGAAAAAAGAAAGAAAAGAAAAACAAGCTGCAAAAAAAATGATGAGTTTGGGATTAATGCGAGAAATTTCCCAGAAGCTGTGGTGTTACTGTGTTATATATTCCAAAATGCAAGTTGATTGAATGCAACTTTCAAATGTAAATTTAAGTTAATAGTGTGGAAAAACTAAAATCTTACAACTTATTTATTAGCATCACTATTAAAGGAGAATTGTCGAATGAATGAAAAGACCACACAGACAATTTTTTTTAAATTCTATAATATACTACATAATTTATCTTATCAACCTCACTTTCTAATTAATTCATTTATTTTAGAATTATCCTTTTTATAAATTTAAAAAATAATTAACAGTAAATGTATTTTTGCCCTCTCTCATCTGCTCTCTCAGTATCATAATTGGACTTAGTTTATCGCCACTACCAGTATGTATCTTACACAGAGGATGGTAAAGAATCACATTAAAATTTTTGACTTCTAGATATTATAAATGACTACAAAACACGAGTACCTCCAAAGATGTAAAGAATGGTGGAATAATGCAGGATAAAGGACAGCCCCACGAAGAACACTAGAAAACTAGCTAGAAAACAAGCTTCCAAAATATCAGAGCTCCGTGAACAGCAATCAAGAAGAAAGTGAGAGTATGCCAAAGCAAGAGACAATTTTCCATCTTTAGAAAGTTGCCAAACAATAAAATCCATTGCAGGTTCTATGGACAAAACCATATCCTTGATTTCACTTGCACGGTCTGGGGAAGAAGTAGGAAATTGGAACCAGAGGGAAGAGAAAAAGTGCAGAGACAAAAGAGACAAATAAAAAGAATATTTATTTTAATTATTTTTTAATTTGTTAATAAGAGCATTCATATCTAAAAATAAATGAGATAAATTGAAAAGTGGGGCTAGTGAAATAAATTGCAGAGATCAATATTACCTCTATTGATTTTATCCTCGCAAGCCTAAGATAGGATTTTGGGCCCTATTTAAAGAAAATCTTGGCAACTAATTAACAAGTGGTGATATTAAACTCCTCCATTTTATCCTGCTAGACTCCATTTCTTAATCAAACCCTTAAAAAAATTAAAAATAAATTATCTTTGTCAGTACACCCCATGTAATTCTAAATTTATCCTTATTTTCACTTGCATCATTGCATATGACCCATCATTTGAAACTAAACTACAAAAATCAATTCGTTTCTGTCAAATCTGGTCCAAGCTCCGCATATTTGTCTTCTATGCTTGCTCAAAACAAAATATTAATATGGTTTCAGACAAGCTGTTTCAACAGTATAAGCGAAGCTGTAAAGGAAAACGTCTTGCTGGACGTGGAAACGCATAATTGCTCAATCTCTTTAATTTCTTTTCTTGTTTTCACTTGTTAAAAGCATGCTAAATGTATCCAAAAAGCAATTTCAGCAATCGGCCATGGAAGCAAAGCAACCTTTCCAAACTTGCTGGCTGTTTAAGTTTGAGGCTCTAAAATTGATGTTACTGGCAAGAGCCTCTCTTTTTTTTTTTTTTTTTTTTTTTTTTTTAAATTATTGGCTAGAGATTTGATCTAATTAATTCCAAATTCCCTGAATCATTTTCTTTTAAAAATAAACAAATAAGCCTCAAATGATGCTTGATTTATTCTTGTTCTTTCCACTATCATTGCTAAGGTCAAACTCAAACCTTAATTTGTAAAAATTGATGCCTGGTTTGGATGAGTCTATTATTGTCTCTTCAATTATTAATAAACTTCCTCCCTCTTGGAAAGACTATAAGAAAAGTCTTAAATATAGCAAAGAGGAAATTAGCCTAGAAGGCTTAGGCCAAAGTCTTTGTATTAAAGAAGAACTCAAGCTTTATAGTCCTGAGGACCAGGCTATTATGTCCTCTAGAATTAATGTTGTGGAGGAGAGAAAGGAGTTTAAGCATTCTAATCACCCTAAGAATAACTAAAAGAGAAAGTTTGATTCCAAAGAAAATCAAAACAACAAGAAGAAAAAGAAGGGTACATGCCACCACTGCGAGAAGCCTGGCCACTTCAAAAGCGATTTTCGACTTCTTAAGAAACAAAAGGAAGTTTCAAATACAAATTTTGTGGCCATGATATATGAGATTAATGTTCTCGAAGATGACAATGCATGGTGGATAGATTCTAGTGCAACCAAGCATGTATGCAAGGATCGTAGTCTTTTCAAAACTTATAAAGCAATGGATGATGGAAGTGGTCTTTACATGGGAAATTCCTCTACTACAATAATTAAAGGAAAAGGCAATGTGCAACTAGAGTTTACTTTTGAAAAAACCTTAACTCATACTGATGTTTATCATATTCCTGAAGTTAGGAAAAATCTTGTATCTAGTAGCCTTCTTAATAAATTTGGCTTCAAACTTGTTTTTGAGTCAAACAAATTTATATTATCTAAGGGTGGTATCTTTGTTGGGAAAGGATACATGTATGAAGGAATGTTTAAACTCAATATCAATAATATGAATGCTTCTTCTGCTTATATGGTTGACTCATTATCTTTGTGGCATAATCTTTTAGGACATGTGAATATTAGAAGACTGAATGATATGGCTAATTTAGAATTAATTCCCAAGCATGAAAACGATATGCATGAAAAATGTAAAATATGTGCCAAACTAAAATCACAAGAACTCCTTTTCCAAAATTTGAAAAAACATCTTCTTTGTTGCATTTAATTAATAGTGATGTATGTGATATGCATAATAATCCTACTAAAGGTGGTAAAATATACTTTGTAACATTTATTGATGATTTTTCCAAATATTGCTATGTTTATTTATTACATTCTAAAGATCAAGTATTAGATAAATTTAAAACTTATAAAAACGAAGTTGAGAATTTTTGTGACATTAAAATTAAATGCCTTAGAAGTGATAAAAGAGGTGAATATGTATTTCTTGAATATTGTGAATCTGTTGGCATTGTGCATGAAACTAGCACTGCATATACACCACAACAAAATGGCATAGCTGAAAGGAAAAATAAGACATTAATAGAAATGGTTAATGCTATGCTTTTTAATGCTGGGCTTGGTAAAAGTTTTTGGGGTGAAGCTATTTTAACTGCATGTCATATCTTAAATATAGTGCCTAATAAGAAAACAAAAGTGACCCCTTATGAATTATGGAAAAAGAGAAACCCTAATCTTTTTTATCTAAGAGTTTGGGGTTGTCGAGCTATTGTAAGACTACCTGAACCTAAGATAAAGAAATTAGGAGAAAGAGGCATTGAATGCATATTCTTAGGATATGCTGAGCATAATAAAGATTATAGGTTTCTTGTAATAGAACCTAATAGCTTTGTTGAGATCAATACTATAGTGGAATCTAAAGATGTAATATTTTATGAAAATAGATTTTCCACTATACCAAAAGGTATTGGTTCTCAAGAGAATGATAAACCAATAGAAATTAAACAAAAGCGTAATGCTAATAATGAATAAAATCAATTGAGAAGTAAAAGAATAAGGACTAGAAAATCCTTTAGACAAGATTTTATAGTCTATTTAGTTGAAGGGACAAGAGACTCACAATCTAAACAAACCATGATCACACTTACTATAGAGTCTGATCCCTTCACCTATAAGGAGGCAATGAAGTCTCAAGATATTGCTTTTTGGAAAGAGGCCATTAGTGATGAAATTGACTCTATTATGGGTACTAAGACTTGGAAATTAGTTGATTTACCACCTGGCTCTAATCCTATAGGTTGTAAATGGATTTTCAAAAAGAAAAAGAAAGTTGATGGAATAATTGAAAGATTTAAAGGAAGACTATTAGCAAAAGGCTTTACACAAAAAGAAGGCCTTGATTATTTTGATACTTATGCACCTATTGCAAGAATTGGTACTATTAGAGTCTTGATTGTTTTGGCTTTAATTTATCATTTTGAAATCCATCAAATGGATGTAAAAACAGCTTTCTTAAATGGAGAATTAGATGAGGAAATTTACATGAAACAACCAGAAAGGTTTGTTATGCCAAGACAAGAACATAAAGTTTGTAAACTAGTCAAGTCTTTATACGATCTTAAACAAGCTCCGAAACAATGGCATGAAAAGTTTGACAAAGCGATTGTTTCAAATGGATTTAATATTCATAAATCTGATAAATGTGTATATAGCAGATTCAATGGAAATAAAAGTGTGATTATTTGTTTATATGTAGATGACATGTTAATTTTTGGTACTGATAGTGAGAGCATTAAACTCACTAAATCATTATTGTCATCTAATTTTGATATGAAAGACATGGGGCTTGCTGATGTGATTTTAGGGATTAAAACTGTAAAGAATGAGAATGGCCTAGTGTTAACCCAATCACATTATATTGAGAAAATTTTAAAGAAGTTCAATTATTATGATTGTAAGCTTGTGTCAATACCTTTTGATTCAAACATAAGATTATACCCTAACACTGGAAGAGCAATATCTCAATTAGAATATGCATGTGTTATTGAGTGTCTTATATATGCAATGACTTGTACTAGGCCTGACATTGCTTTCGCTGTTGGAAAGTTGAGTAGATATATTAGTAATCCAAGCCAAGCTTATTGGCAAGCAGTGTACAGAATTCTAAACTATCTAAAGCATACAATGGATTATGGTATATACTACACTGGATATCCTTCAGTTTTAGAAGGATTTTCATATGCTAGTTGGATTATTGATCGAGATGATCATACTTCAACAAGTGATTGGATTTTTAATCTGGGTGGAGGAGTGATTTCATGGGGCTCAAAGAAGCAAACTTGTATAGTCAACTTATACAGCTTCTCTAAGTCGGATTGGGCAGGTTGCCCTTACACTAGGCATATTGCATTTATCTTGGAGAAAATTGTGTTTTCTACAGCTCAAAGAAGCAACACACTGTTGCCTATTTAGCACTAAAGCAGAATATTGATCGTTGGCCCCTGCTGTAGCAGAACTGGCCAGGGTTACCTATTTACTACACGATATCGGCATCACACTTCCTTAGACACCATTTCTACTTTACGATAACAAAAGTGCCTTGCACATGACCAAGAATCCAATTTTCCACAGGCGCACAAAAGACATCGAGATCGATGTTCATTTTATTCGTGATAAAGTCCAGTAAGGTAATCTTCAAACCAAGCATTGCCGATGTCTTAACCAAACCATTGAGCAAACACGCGTTCCTAACATTTCGCTACAAGCTCAGTGTGCATTGCATGACACGGTCTCACTTGAGGGGGGTAATAAGAATAATCAACAACGAATAGTTTCCAAAAAACACGCGAATCAAACGTGGCAATTTTCACAGCTTTGGCTAAAGGATTTGCACTAGATCGATTGATTCAAATCATGCAAAACTCACTGAAA
Source organism: Luvunga scandens (assembly GCA_030449905.1). Taxonomy (NCBI): domain Eukaryota; kingdom Viridiplantae; phylum Streptophyta; class Magnoliopsida; order Sapindales; family Rutaceae; genus Luvunga; species Luvunga scandens. Next base: position 7,899 of record JASUUG010000741.1, on the reverse strand, counting down.
GAAATCAAGGATGATTCTCACTGACTTTCCAAATGCTATTTCCTCAATTAGTGGCCATGAATCAAAATAGTTTATTAGACATCATTTTGCTTTCCATCTTGTAAAGCACCACAACATGTATGTATATCATTGTACTCATTGCTTTTAAATACAAGGGGAAACAATATCATTCAATCTTAAAATTCTACAATCCTCAACATTTTCAACCATCAGATATCCATTATAAAAAGATCGAATTGCTTGCCCTTCAAAAGGTGTACTGTTTAACATCACAATTATCTACAGTGTTCTAGTGGGTTTTCAATCATTAGAAAAATCATTAATTTTGCCAAATAAGAGCGGGGTTTTGGTCAATTTTCCCTTCCTTAGAAGTATAAATGCCCCAGCTTCACATTTTTCTTTCAAAATTTAGGTATTTGCATTTTTTTTATGTCTTCTTAAAAATTTATAAAGTAGTAGATGAATGAAAAAAAAAATTATTTTTCCATTTACGTGAGCAGTTTAAACCGTAAACTACTTGTGTAAGCCTAAATGGATTTACCAATTAAACAATCAAGTATCCACATGTCTGCTCAATGATCAGAAAGAGCATGAAGACCATTTGATTTTGATCATGGTGTTCATATTTTCATTGTTATAACTTTTGGCAATTTGAAAAAAAAAAATCAGATGTTGGCAAAGCTCAAATCAATCTTTCAGCCTGTACCTCTCAAAGATTCAAAATCAACTAGCCAGCCAAAAAAACTATCAAGCCCCGGGGCTCTTGGCACTTATTTGTGGAAAAGATTATAACTGTTAAATCTAAAGGATAAATTCTTATCTCCAATCCACGAGAATAATTCAAATTATTGGCTGATAATTAATATATCCACGACCAATACTCGTACAGAGGAGTGGAATTATGGGCGGTCTAGGATGCCAAACTTTAAAAATAACCTTTATCTAGGTCAATTTTACTCTTTACCCCCTCAGTTTCATAGTTCTCACATATTGCCAGCTGCGTTAATAAAGTTTGTTGTTTCCATATGCCTCCATCGAATGAAAATTCTAGTTTCACCATACGCAGTCACGAGAATACTCATCAGATTTGAAAGAGCCATTACTTACTGGTATATATGCCTTGATGAAATGAGATTTGTTTTTTCCATACTGTTATAACTTAAAAAAAAAAAAAAAAAGAGTTGCTGAGCATATATGTCATATGGTAACATTAATAAAAGGTTTACTAAAACAAGTTTATTGTCTTAAAACTGAAATATTGCGTTGAACTTCATAGGTCATTGCGTTCAAATGGAGCTGGTACCGGGACTTTGAATGAATGCAACATGTAAGTCAAGCACGTGAAATATAGAGCGGATACGGGGCTTTGAATGAATGCAACATGTAAGTCAATAACGTGAAAGAACTGTAATCTTAGTCAGAAGTATATGCTTTCATTTCGACATTGTCTTCTTGCTTCTTCACGATCTCCCTTTGGTTCAATTAAACAAATTACAAATAAATGCTTGTTAGTAGCTATTATGCCCCATCTCTGACCACCCCTCACCTTTCAATTTCAACCATTTTAATTTATTGTATCATGAAAGCATATGTGGTACATGTGTTTTCATCTTGGTGGGTCAAAATCGAGTGACTTCTCGATATGGACATATAAACATATCGTTCAAAACGCTTTTCATGCAACTTGAATTTTGTTTATTTTTGCTTAGAATTTCTCTTTCAGATTATTGGAGGAGACTGACTTAGGGAAAAGGAAAAAGAAAAATAAGCGCAGAAAAAATGATGAGTTTGGAATTAATGTGAGAAATTTCCTTGAAGTTGCGGTGTTAAGGTGCGTTTGAGATTGAGGTTGGGCAACTATAGCTTTTAAGCTACAATACTAAAATATTTGATAAGCATTAATTGTTGTAAGTTGGAAGCTATTATGATATGATTTTTTACTTATATGATAGAAAATCTATTACATCTTCAATAATTTTATTAAAATTATTATTTAAAATTTATATTTACTACATATTAATTTTTGTTTTATAACTACAGTTTTTTTTTCCACAGCAGCTATAGCTTAAAAGGTACAGTACCTCCATTTCAAACGCACCCTTCATGTGTTATTTCAAAATGCAAGTTGACTAAATGCAACATACATATGTAAATCTAAGTCAGTGGCATAAAAAAGTTAAAATCTTATTAACAAGCATCACTATCAAAAGGAAAATTGTAAATTGTTGAGAGTCCTCACACAGACAATTTTTTAAAATTCTCTACTATACTGCATAATTTATTTACTAGCCTCATTTTTCAATTAATTCATTTATTTCTAAAATTATCTTTTCCATAAATTTAAAAAAAATTAACAATAAAAGTTTTTTTACCTTCTCTCATCCGCTCTCTCAGCATCATAATTAAACTTAGGGTCCGTTTGGGATTGCTTTTGGAAGACTTAAAAGTGATTTTGAAAATCTAAAAGCTAATTTTGGTGTTTGGTAAAAAAGTATCAAAATCACTTTTGTTAAAATCAACCCCTCCTACAGCTGATTTTGAAAATCAGGGAAGGAGTAGTTTTTACATTCTGATTTTGAGAATCAATTTATCAATTAATATAATTCCATAAATATCCTTACAATTATTAACTAAACCCAAAACTATCCTTATTTAAATTAGAAACAAAATCAACATTTTAATAATTTTTTATTATAATTCACACATTTCTTTCATTTACCCTATTCCTTTTTTATATTTTACATTATATCAAAAGTTTTCTATGGTAATATAGTCCAAATTTTATTTTTAGTTAAAAATATTATAATACACAATTAAAATCAATATAGTATAAATTTTATTTTTAGTTTAAATTATTATAATACATAATTGAAAATATTATATATATATATATATATATATATTTATATGTATAAGTAAATTTCATCCTGCATTATGTACATTTTAGTCATTTATTTTTTCATAGCAGTTTAACAACAAAATTTACCAAACACTAATAATTACTTTCAAAACTCAGAGTACTTTTGAAAATAAATTTTACCAAACACTTAACTGATTCTCTTCACAGCTGATTATTTCTACAGCACAGCTAACAGTAATTATTTTAAAAGCTACAGCATTCTCAAACCAGCCCTTAGTCTATCACCACCACCAATTAATCTATATTTTACAATGAGGATGATAAAGACATACAAGTATCTTCAAATGATCACAATAAAATTTTGCACTCCTAGATATTATAAAGGACTACAAAACATGAGAACCTCCAAAGATGTAAAGAATGGTGGAATAAAAGGACAGCCCCACGAAGAAATTCCGAATTGCCCAAGGTCCGAAATTACCAAATAAACAATTTTCCAGACATGAAAAGAAAATTTAGCCAGAGAACAAGCTTTCAAAGTAAGAGACAATTTTCCATCTTTAGAAAGTTGCCAAACAATAAAATCCATTGCAGGTTCTATTGACAAAACTATGTCTTTGATTGTGGTCTGGGAACGCATTAGCAAAAGAAATAGGAAAGTTGGAACATACATTTTTATCATTAACAACCGGGGGCAAGAGAAAGAGTGCAAAGACAAAAGAAACAAATAAAAATAACATTTATTTTAAGTTGTTATTAAGGGTAATTTTGGAAATAAATGGATAAATTAGAAAGTGGGGATTAATGAAATAGCTTGAAGAGATCCAATATCACCTCTCATGATTTTATCTTTGCAGGCCCAAGGTAGCTTTTAGACCTTGTTTAAAAAAAATCTTGAAAAATAATTAATGAGTGGTGATATTTAATTCTATTATTTTATCTCACTAGACCCTATTTCTAAATAAAACCTTTAAAAAGGTAAAAATAATTATCTTTACCAGTATGTGCCATGTAATTCCAAATTTAGCCTTATTTTCACCTGCATCATTGCGGATGACCCATCATTTGAAACTACAAAAATCAATTCACTTTCGTCAAATCTAGTCTAAGCTGGGCATATATCTTCTCTACCTGCTCAAAACTAAATTTTAATATAGTTTCAGATAAGCTGTTTCATCATTTTTTCTGTTGCTAATTGCTCAACCTCTCTAATTTCCTTTTCTTATTTTTCTCTTGTTAAAAGCATGCAAACTGTATCAAGAAAGCAATTTCAGCAATCGGCCATGGAAGCAAAGCAACCTTTTTCTTGCTGGCTTTTTATGTTTTTAGGCTCTGAAATTGATGTTATCGGCAAGAGCCCTTTTTTTCTTTAATAATTATTGGCAAGAGATTTGACCTAATTAATTCCAAATTCCCTTAATTATTTTCTTTTAAAGATAAATAAATAAATCTCAAATAATGCTTGATTTGAAAATAAATAAATAAATAAACCTCAAATTCCCTTAATTATTTTCTTTAAAAGCTTGCCTGTGGGAACATTCATCTGAAATAACCGCGAAAGATCAGTATCTACAGTGCTCATACCCTTCTCACCAGAATAGGACCCACTGCATTAACCAGGATGATTTTCTTGCCTCCACTTTGTCGAATATTACTATTTCTCTGCTGAAATGATTGCAAATTAACGAATTAATATGAATTTAGTATATATTTTAATTAATCCCATGAATATCGTTTTAGTTGAAATTTTTTTCGTATACGTGCTAATTTGTTTATGTATGTGCACGTATTAATGGTGTATGTTTGATGAGTAATGATATAAATAAGTGTATATAAAATGATATGACATGAATAAATTAATTAGTTGTGTAAAAGTATTATAAACCTACATATTAGGGGGGAAAAAAAAGAACTACCTCTTTCGAAGTAGATGCAATATTTTTCGTTTTTACATGCGTTTAAATGCTCCTTTGACAATTTCCATTTTAAAGATTGAACTTTTCCAATTCCGCGTACAATTAATTCGAAGCTTGACTTCTGATTTTCCTTCCTTCTCAGTGATTCTATAAAAGGATAAGGAGTTTAATTGTTTTAGCTGTAACCAAATACTTTCTCCACTTCTTATTGGAATAATAATTATGTCGAGGTGCCATGGAAGAATAAACGCGGCTGTCTCCACTTTGCTTATTGCCTATATAGTTTGGTCCGTTTGTTCATGTCCCATGTTTATAGAAGCCAGAATTCAAAATCTCTCAGCTATCCAAGGTGCAAATCAATCTTCACAACTTGAATTAATTTCTTGTAAATACTAATCGCCATTTAATCATTTATATGGTAATTTTATTTATTAATTAGTCTTTGCTTCGAACTTCTAATTATATACGTCAGGAAGTTTAGTTCATCAAAAAAAGAAAGAAGGATTAGACCATCGGAGACGAATGAGAGAAGCTCCTGGACATCAATTTCCTCCGAAACCCAATCAGGGCGACCACGCCGGTACGGAAGAGTTGTGGCCTTAGGGGCGAGTTCAAAAAGTTTTAATTTAATTTAAGATATTTTATTTTTGCAGTAGCAAGCACTGCATATATATATATATATATTAAGAAAAATAATGGAGCTTTCAGTTCTCTCAAAAGAAAGTCAATTTAGTTGCTCAATCTGGATCCATTTCATGGATTTATGATTTACCAGGAATGGTCCCCATCTTCAGAAATTTTTTAGGTTGTCTGGAGCCGGTGGTATGGATCAACTCCGAATCCCACTGTGTTTGACTGCTTTTGTTGACTGGCCTGACCGTCGTTTTGGGCTGAAATGGATAAAAAATTTCAAAGTCGTTTCACGCACGCTTGTAATTTAAGTAAGCCGATCACGGCAGAAAAGCTGAAATCATAAGACTTTAGCTCGGTTCGGTGTCATTTATATGCGAGAAATTAAATATTCAAACAATTAACGCAAAAATCAAGAGTTATTTAATTCAGTTTATATATAATAAATTTATATGAATTTGTAGCTCTCTCTTCATTGTATTATTATAAACGAAGAGCGTTATTCCTATTTATGCTCTGCTTGTAACCATTTTAATTACCACTACCAAATCATCGAGTTCATGGCCGACGTATAGAAAAAGCAAAAATTCCTGAATTTGCAGCTATTAGAGATGCATATCGCTACATTCCATTTTCACTGTAACGTGGAGCAGGGGCAAATATGTATCAACTCCCAATATCTGAGGGAGCACGATGCGAGACCCACGGGATCTTTTTTTCCTTTTTCTCAACTTTTTCTTTGCCTGCCACTGGGAGTCGAGCTAGACAGAATCTGAAGCAAGATCCCTAGATGAATTGGAAAGTCCACGGCTCGGTCAGATGCGTAGGCAGCGGGGCAGTAGCGGAGGCGCGCATATTGACCTGCCAGTCTTATTATTATTATTATTTTCTAGAAAATCTTTAATTACAAATTCTATTTTCCCTTTTAAAAAATTTTTAAAATTGGCTTTAAATAAAACTAAAAAATAGGTTCTTATATTTTCTTCACCAGAATTATTTTAAATGTGTATGTTAAATCTAAATTAAATTAAAATATTTGAGGAAATTCAAATTCGTCAGATAAATTAAATTTACCTCCAATAGATATTAAGTCTAGCTATGCTACTATAGTGGCAGAAATAGAAGATCCACTACCTTTACAAATATAATTCAACACCTCACTGTAGTTTAAATACTGTGATTTAGCCTCAACTTTGCATTTTAATAAGTATGGAGATGTTTATTTTTTATCAATTTGAATTCGGATCTTCTCATAATCTCTCTTTTTTTTTTTTTGACGATCTGGAGACAAGTGAAAATTGTTTTACAAAATCAATTTCTTAAATTAGAAAAGTAAAATGGTAAACTTTCATAAACAAACCCAAGTCTTCTCTTTCATTCAATAATAAAATATATTAAAAGATTCAATTTTAAGTTATCTATAAAATTATAAAAGCTTAAGTTTACTTTCATTAAAAGTGAAACGAATTTATTACATGCTTTTTCATGTGCTGTACTTTAGTTTATCTTTAATCGTATTGTGTTTTTAAGGCTCGTGTGCCTAAAATTCTAAGCCCGACCCGACCCAAGTGCATGCGATCTTGTCTTTGTGGACTGCTCGAAATGTGTTCATGCCATGCCGTATTGTACGGAAATATGCCACACCTTATGTTGTCTGGCTCATTGGTCATCTCTAATATGAGGTAGCACGATATCAGACCCATGGGATCTTTTCTCTTTTTTTTTTTTCAACTCTTTTCTTTGCCTGTCACTGGGAGTCGATCTAGATAGAATCTGAAGCTAGACCCTAGATGAATTGGAAAGTCCACGACTTGATCAAATGCGTAGCCAGCGGGCCAGTAGCAGAGGCGCGCATATTGACCAGTTAGTCTTATTTATTTATTTTTTCTTAGAAAATCTTTAACTACAAATTTTATTTTCCCTTATAAAACATTTTAAAAATTGGCTTTAAATAAAATGAAAAAATAGATTCTTATATTTTCTTCACCAAAATTATTTTAAGTGCGCATGTGAAATCTAAAATTAAATAAAAATATTTGAGGAAATGCAAATTCGTCAAGTAAATTAAATTTACTTCCAATAGATATTAAGTCTGGCTATGCTACTATAGTGGCGGAAATAGAAAATCCTCTACTTTACAAATATAATTCAACATCTCACTGTGGTTTAAATATTATGATTTAGCCTCAACTTTGCATTTTAATAAGTACGGAGATGGTTATTTTTTATCAATTTGAATTCGGATCTTCTTCTAATCTCAATTTTTTTTTGAAGATCTGGAGACAAGTGAAAATTGTTTTACAAAATCAATTTCTTAAATTAGAAAAGTAAAATAGTAAACTTTCATAAACAAACCCAAGTCTTCTCTTTCATTCACTATTATTCTCTCCCCCCCACCCCCAATACACTTTCCTTGGTTTTCTACCTTCATCATCTTCTCCTTTCGAGATTGAGCAATGGCAGCTATGGGCAAGACCTCGATAAATATTTAAA
>JASUUG010000740.1:0-28525 GCA_030449905.1 Luvunga scandens | reverse complement strand
GATATAATATTGGATCATGAGAAATGGAAGACCGTAGTGATGATAAAAGGGTGATTGACAAGCACTAGGAAAACATAATTCACCATTCACGAAGGAGATTTGGATGGCGCCACTCTTGAAGCCTTTATTATGCCTCGGAAATACCCGCATACTTGGGTACGCCGAATCCAATAAAGCATGTCAAGTTGTATAAGTGACCCGGATGTTGATTAAGGGTGTAGATGATTCTTATTTATGTGTTGAATATTCTCGTTACACCTTTCGAGGTCTGTTAAATTGTGATTTACATCGTTGAAGGCGGGTAGTGTATCCTCTTTAAACCGAACATCACGAGAATTCATTCAGCGAGTTTGACAAGTCGCCTCGCCGAATCAAGCGGCATCTCCGGTATGCCTTTATTAAGCGGTGGATTGAACCTTTGGTGAGTATGTGAGCCATTTTCACGAAGAGGTATTGCGAACTTAGGCGTTTGGTCAACAACACACTGTGATCCATTTTGAGAAAAACTTGTAATTAGGCATGTTATGGTGTTCTTTTTCGAAAGAAACACTCTTTAATGGGAAGCTAGCTCACGAGCACTTATAATAGATAGAGATAGATGAGAAATTTCAACTTGAAGTGAGAAAAGACAAAATGGAGGTTGCGAGAAACAAGGAAAGCGAAAAAAGGCTTGAAGTACCCAGGACAAAGGTATCTTGGGTATCGACCCGCTCGTCTTTTTAGCGATAAGGGAGGAATCATGTCTTGGAGTACTCTGGGTACCCGTAGATCGTAAAGGCTGCCCGCGTCTAGAAAGACACGAACTCTTGAAACCTCGATATGATTTCTTTAACCTTTTGAATCACTCTATGAACATATATTCTGAGATTAGAGAATTAGAAACTTACTTCGCTTGCCAAAGCCAAAACGAAATACCCCGATATGAGCGCGACTTAAAATCTTGTGAGTTACAGGCAAGGATTTTGGTTATAACAACTGTTGAGTGACATAGCTTGTGTGAGGAGATTGAATCTCGATCATGAGTGGGTACCTCGAGGAGTGTGTGGCGGATATCGCGCAAACTAGAAAATCTATAGATCGAGATCGTAGTAAGCAGATCACTCGCTCGATCTTGAACCCCGAGGTATGGCATGGTTTTGAAAGGGTTTATGTTGAATGATATGACGGTCTTACCTTGGCTAGTGGGTCGAGAAACGGCCATTAAAAGTTATAGTAAGTTGGCAATCACGAGTGCTTTTACTAGTATAGGAATCAACTTTACTCATCAGCATTTGTCTTGGGTACTTGAGGTACCTCACCATCCCATCCCGATACTTTTTACAAAGAAAGATGCAGACGATATCTCTTACCTTCATGATAATGGTTTGGTTATAACACTAAAAGTTGCAACTTGTGGACACCGGCAGTTCCATCGGCATCATCATTAAAAGTGCTATGGACCAATTGCTAATTGAATTGCCAAATATCGCACCATATGACACCCCTTTTTGGTTTTGCCGAAGATATGGTCATCCTCAAAGGCATTATCACGTTTCTTGTTACTATTGGTAGGGTACCCCACCAGGTTATCAATATGATTGATTTTCTTATTGTAGATCACCTGGGTGCCTATAATATTATTTTGGGAGGGCCCTTCCTAGTGGCAACAAAAACGACAATCTTTATGCGTTACCTCGTCATGAAGATTCGACCCATGAGGAAGTTATCACCATAAAAAATGACCAGCAATTAGCTCGAGTATGCTATTCTGTCGCCTCTAAGGTGGATTTCTAGATTGCCATCGATGTCACCTTACTGAGGTACCCTGCCTTTATCACATCGTTCGTTCACTTAACTAAGCGAGCACTTTCTAGGCAATGAAGAGCTGCACCAATAAAAGCCCTAAAATAGGTAGAAGTGGAGTCAATGGAGGTGGATGCGATGGCTGAATCGTGGTGTATCAGGGTACCTGTAAACTGTGTAGAATCGATTGGAGGATTGGAGTACGCCAAAATCCTCGTGCAGAAGGAGAAAAATTCAGGTATACTAGTTGAAGAATTTGTTCTTGTTTTGATCTGTAATGATGACCCAAGCAACATAGTTAAGGTCGGCTCTAGCCTCCCTGAGCAACATCGAGAGCAACTTATTAGTTTCTTAAAGGAAAATCATGATGTGTTCGCTTGGTCTCATAGAGATATGTCAGGTATCTCACCTTCAATTTCTTGTCATAAGCTCGATGTCATTCCTCATCATAAACCTGTTAAGTAAAAGTGAAGAACTTTCAATCAACAGCACTATGACACCATTGAGCAAGAAATGGATCGTTTATTAGCGGTTGGGTTCATCAGGGAGGTAGTGTACCCCGACTGGGTGTCTAATGTTGTCTTGGTTAAAAAGGCCAATGAGAAATGACGTATATGTGTTGATTTTATAGATTTGAACAAGTCTTGCCCCAAGGATAGTTTTCCATTTCCAAGGGTAGATCAACTAGTTGATGCCATGATTGGACACAAAATGCTCAGCTTCATGGATGCCTTTTTCGGGTACAATCAAATTCGAATGCACGACCTTGACCAAGAAAAGATGGCTTTCATCACTAATCATGGATTGTATTGTTACAAGGTAATGACTTTTGGTTTGGAGAATGCTAGCGCCACTTATTAGCTCTTGGTGAACAAAATCTTCAAGGAACAAATTAGGCAGACTGATGAGGTTTATATTGACGATTGATCACGAAATTGTTACACGACAACAATCACGTGGGGCACCTCAGAGACACTTTCAGTGTGTTAAATAAACACTAAATGTGCCTTAACCCTGAAAAATGTGCATTTGGGGTTACCTTTGATAAATTTCTCGGGTTCATGGTACAACAGTAGGGGATTGAGGCCAACCTTGACAAAATCCAAGCTATTCTAGATATGAGGTTGCCACGCACCATTATAGAAGTTCAAAGTCTAGCAGGTCGGGTGCCGCCTTGAGCTGTTTTATCTCTAAGGCCACTGATCGTTGTAAGCTCTTTTTCAAGGCTTGGAAAATGGGAAAGAGACTCTAATAGACTGTTGAGTGCGAATAAGCTTTCCAACAACTGAAAGGGTAGCTTGTTAATTCGCCATTACTCAGTAAACCTAAATCAGAAGAGGTGCTTCTATTGTACCTTATTGTATTGAAACAAACCACTAGTTTTGTTCTTCTCAGAGAAGATGATGATGGGGTACAACGACTTATATACTACACAAATAAAATATAGTTGACGAGAAAAAAAAGTACCCCACCTCCGAAAAGTTGGTTTTAGCATTAGTCACCTTCGCAGGAAACTCCGACTATATTTCCAAGCTCACACCATCGTCATTGTCATAAATCTTCCCTTCGCTTAAATATTTCAACAATTAGAGATGTCCGCAAGGTTTCTTCGATGGCCTCTCTTGTGAAGTGAGTTCAACATCAGGTTCAAACCTCATTCAGCCATTACAGCCCAAACCCTTGCTTCATCGCAGAATTCGCCAATGGTTTCGAGGGTGATGAGATGCTTGGGTACCCGAGTGAGACCGCATGAAAAACACAAGAAGAACTAGTTTGGGAGATATATGTCGATGGTTCCTCCAATTCTCACGGAAGTGGTACTGGGATAATCATCATCGATTCGGATAAAGTGAAGTTGTGCTACGTTTTGCAATTCAAATTTAAAGCCTTAAATAATAAGGATGAATATAAAGCCATAATAGCGAGATTGAGGATATATAGAGCTTTGGGATCAAGGAGGGTCCATATCAAAAGCGACTCTCAATTGGTAATTAGCTAGATTACTTCAGAGTATCAGGTTAAGGGAGAAAATATAAAAGGGTAGCTCGGGAGAACTAGGGAATTGATGTCCTAGTTTGTTGATGTTATAGGGTAGAAAGAGTACCACAAATGAAGAATTATGAAACTGACAATCTCACAAAGATGGGCTTATTGGGTGTAGCACAATCAGTTGGTTCCATTGCTACTGAGTATATACCAATTCCTAGTCTGGATTTTTAAGAACCATTGGAAGTAGGGTTAATGTCTGTTGGGGTAGCTTGAATGGAACATATTATAAAGTACATCCGGGATGGGAATTGCCCCCTTATAAAAAGGAAGAAAGAAGGCTAAAATACAAAGTTGCGCAGTATTGTCTTATTTAGGATACCCTATACAGAAAGGCTTTTACTCTCCTTTACATTTAATGCTTGGTAAGTGATCAAATGAAGTACATTATGAGGGAAATACATGAGGAAATTTGCGGCAACCATTATTAAGCATAATCATTAGCTAAGAAAGCCATTTAAAGATACTATTGGCCTACAATACGGAAGGACGCTTGGAGTATGGTCAAAAGCTATGACAAATGCTAAAGAGGTGTGGATCGTATTGGCCCGATTCCAACCGAAAAGGGCCAAGCTAAGTTCGCCATTGTTGCGGTGGACTATTTCATTAAATGGGCAAAAGCAGAACCATTAACGACCATTATAAAGAGAAAAATCGTAGAATTTATCTGGAAAGACATTATTTGTAGATATAGTATCTCTAACGCCATATTTAGCGACAATGGGAAACAATTTGATAATAAAAGATTCTGAAGCTTCTTTGTAGAGCTTGGGATAGCCAATCGTTTTACTTCTCCTACTCATCCGTAATCTAATAGACAGGTGGAGGTTCTTAATAAGATCATCAAAGATATCCTGAAGAAGAAGTTGGAGGAAAGAAAACGATCTTGGGTAGACGAGTTACCCAGTGTGCTTTGGGCCTACCGAACTATCCAGAATATCTCCATTAGGGAAACCCCTTTTACTATTACGTTTAAGACTGATGCGATGGTACATGCTAAGATTGGAATACTTTCTCATCAGGCAGCATACTTTGATGAAGTAGAGAATGCCTTTTTTATCGCATTCAATCTCGACTTTGTAGTGAAAAAAAGGGCTGAAGCATAATTGAGAGCTGCAATGTATCAACACCAAATAGTAAGATTGTATGGCAAAAAGGTACTCCCCCGATCATTCAAGAAAGGAGAGCTAGTCCTAAGAACAGTAACTCAGAACTTTTGGGTACCCTCTAATGGTTTTTTTGGAGTAAATTGTGAAGGACCATATCATGTAGACAAGGGAATTAGAGCATACAGGCTACTTCACATGGATGGAACAATCGTATAACACCATTAGAATGTTTCGATACTGAGGAAGTATTATTAGCAAGAGGATAGTGTCTTAATCTTTATCGTTTACTTTGTCTATTTTCTCTTAATTCTTTATATGATTGTAGTCTAGTAAACCAACAGGGGTACCCCGGGTACTCTAAGATGGCCAATAGAACCATTTTAACTGTCGAGTCTAAATAGGCATTTTTATGATTCCTCTTTTTTGCTATGTCATATAATGATCCGCGCTTTTATTACTAAAAAATATATTGTGCTTTGAAAATAAGATGTTATCCATTCTTTTTATTATTGCTCGTCTTTTTGTGGTTATTATCCCATTTTCACCATTTACATGACTCCATAATTATGGTTATACAATGTTTTGTATGCACTTGTTGGTTATCAAAAGCCTTATTGCAGAATAAGCTGCGGTACATGACCTGTCCTGATCATGAAGATCTATTTAGGGTTAAGACCAGCAAAAGGAATATAGCAAAGTTGGGAAAGCAACTTTTTTAGAATGATTGCAGAAATGCAATTACTAAAATAGGAGAGAGGGCCAAAGAAGGCCTGAGGGTGAAGTAAACAAACATACCCTAGTGCCATGAGGAATCGTTAAGGCATACATACACCTGCACCTACATTCTTTTACTTAAGCTAAGAAAAGAGTAAGCTATCCAAAAGAAGAGGCAATCACAGGAAGATGAATACATTAAAAAAAAAAAGGGAAGAGAAGAGGAATGCAGGCAATCACCTATATCATCCTACTATGTGTTGACTTCAAGCAAATAACAGCAATCTAGTTAAAGTGCCATAATTATTAACTATTTGAGATGCGCTATAATCTTTGATGTGTTGTGCAACAAGCATGTCTATAGGAATCATCATGCTAGTATAGAGAATAAGTCGAAGAGGTACCTGGGGTACACGAAGAATCTCCATGGCACCTGAATAACAAAATGATCAAATACAAAATGGCAAAAAAAAGAGTTAGGGGCACACCAATCTAAGTCTATCATAAAATATTAGCGCAAATACCAACAAGATTGTTAGAGCAACCATGGGAGAGATAATATCTGAATATAACAAAAGGGATCCCCATGACATAGTATGTACAGTAACACCAAAGAACGAAAGCTGCAAGAGCATAATGCTAGTAAACTTTAAAGGGTACATCAAATAAAGTCATGTAGAAGGAGAAATATCACCTTCGCCATTCCTCAGAATGGGGCGATCAATGGAGGCTCCTAAGGCTGCAGAAGTATGACCCTTATTGACGGCTACATCTTGTGAAAGTTCTGACAAAGGTACCGGGGGCACCTCTGATGATCGCTATGGGTTGAGAGATAAGAAGGCCTAATTTCCCCTCCTATCTTTAATTGCCTTCAGAATGGCTAACTTGTTCACCCATTTCTCTACCCGAAGTACCTCCAACCCTGTGTCTACACTCCAAACTTCTATTATGATATAGGTAAAAGCTTTGTCAAGCATATCTTTTTGGTGAGATAATAGTTTATCTCGTTGGCCCTCCGTTTCTTCAAGCTCCTTGGCTATGCGATTATTTTCTCAAGAAAGATCATCAAGGCGCCCCCTCATGGTCTTGACCTCCTTTATAAGCTTATCCTCGCAGGCTATCCTATGCTTGAGCTCTTCTTTCAAATTTTCTGCAGCTTGAGCATCTAAGGCGTTGCTGAAGTCTCGAAGGTTGTACCTGAGATAAAAGGCCGCCTATATCATAAAATGAACTTCATACATACATACATACATGCATGGATGCATGCATGCATGCATACATACATGCATACATGCGTACATACATGTATACATGCGTACATGTATAACGGTCAATCAGTTTCAATTTGTTTACTTCGCCAGCTAAGATTAGAAGAATGCACTTAGAGGTGTGAAGGAAACAGCTAGCCAAGTGAGATATTTTCTTATTTGCAATCGGGTTAAGTTCTTTTTTTGAAAAATTTTCGGTCATAGTAAAAAAAGAGCCAAGCTTTTTTTAGCGAGAAGCTGAGGGACCCTTGGAACCACAAAGAGAAGAGTCCTGCAACTAGGTCTTGATACCTGATGACTCTATGAAATGAGAGTTATTACAACACTTTTAGACTTAAATCAAGATTACTTAGAGAGTAAATATGGTGCTTTTGTTGCATTTTAGTTGCATTTTGCATGAACATCCATTATAGTTTAATTTTCTAATAATTTGAGTTGTTGGAGATTAAATGGTGCTTAAATTATATGAGTAATTACAGGTGATCGAGAGCTCAAGTTTTAAGAGATGAATGCTGTTACAGTAGACTGGCAGAAATAATGAAAGAATTAGGATGTAGATGAATTAAAACAAATATGGAGCAATGTTGATGCTATAACCGTTGTTGTAACAATTATAGAATATTGACAGAGAAGACTTCACGCAAAATAATTAAAAAATTACAATCTAAAGTTTCCAAAAAAACAGGGTGCGCGCCACACCCTTTCGATTGCCCTGGTTCAACTTTATAAAAGGGGAGCACGCACAAAAAAAAGGGGAGAAATGTCACTTAAAGAAAAAATACAAAGGAAAAGCACAAGAAAACCAGAAAATAGGAGCGATTAGAGGGTTGCAATCGAGAATTACAATGAGCAAGAAAGAGTTATCATAATATCAAGTGGACTTCCACTTTTTCTTTTATTTTCTTGTCTTTCTATCTATTTATGGGATCGTATCTGATGGTTGAACTTATTTTGTTTATTGTTTACTCACAAATCATGAACTAAATTCGATTGTAGTTGAGTGATATGTAATCTCAATGGATGTTTGACTAATATAAGTGTGTTGCTACGTGTTTGCTATAGCATTTTGTCTTAATTGTACTTGTTTTAATTCCCTCTTTCGGCTGACCATCGATTTAGTGGATACTAACTAAGAAAGAGCCTAAAAAAGGTCTAACTTAGTGGAACCGATTAAGATAATACTTGATTTTAAATTAGGTTTCCCAAGTTGGGTAAATCTTAATTTGCAAAAGGTCATGCTCATCTAAAATTAGTGAAAAACTAAACATAGAGATTCACTTTGTAAGGTAAATGGAAATTAGAATGATAATGCTATATTTAATCTGAGTATAACAATTGGTCACTGTTAGGATGCATTAGATATAAGATATCCAAAAGGCAACAGCTGAGGATGCATACGTGATTCTGTCCAATACTGTAGTAGATACTGTAGCAATGGTTAAGTACTAGAAAGTGTGTATTTATAATGGAGAAAATCATTATTTTACACTCTAAGTCTCACAACATCCTTACTTTTATGTTTTTAAGTCCCTTATAATTTAATTATGTATGTTTTATTTTAATTAAGTATTTTATGTATTTTAGGGATATCATGGTCATTTCACAATGAACGAGGGATCATATGGAAAAACGGACAGCAATTTTGAACTCAGGACAGTTGAAAACCTTAGGAGAAGCATAAAAAGATAAATAAGATCGTTCACATATACAAGATCTTTTCACACATACTGATCGCTTTCAGACTGCTTACTTCCGCGATCGTTTTTCCTATCTTGTCTGTTGACGTGGCACTGTACGATGAAGTGGCACTATATGATTGGACGAATGATGTGGAATTGACCGCTTATGTGGCATGGACTGATGATGTAGCGTTGACTGATGACGTGTCACGATCCTATTAGACCAAAATAATAACCCGCGACGTGGCAGAATGTTAGTGACCGAAAAAACGTGTGTACGATACATGCATATACACAGAATAACAGCCCTGATGATGTTTTCAATCAAATAAGAACTTGTCACGTGGTGAAATCCTGAGCGTCCAAATTGTTTTAATCTGATGGCCATGATTTACTCAGTGTATCTCTAAAAAGGGGGCTCCCCCCTAATTTGGCACCCCTGAATCCATTTTTGAGCTCAAATTTTTGTAATTCCATCTCCATATTGTATTTTTTACGTATTTTAATAAAATTTTCATTTTACCCCTAGTTCAATTATGAGTAGCTAATTTCCTTTCAAGCTTGGGTTAAAGGTGAAGTCTCAACATGCTCCATGGGCTTAATTTGGTAAATTTACTTTTTCTTCCCCTTTAATTTATGTGGTTGTTTTGACTTTTCGTAGATAAATAGTAATAATCTTGTCTAGATATCGGCAAGTATAACCGTCTCCCTAGGCAAGGTTATTACTATTTGGCACGGGTAGCACTTAGCAGCATATCTATTAGAGTGTGGTTCATGAGGAGTGGAAAATCTCCTTTAATGATTTAATTGGTACTAATAATGAATGTTGAGCCAATGGTGCATGTTGAGTACAGATCCGAAGATCCAAACACTTCATTTTAATAATTTATTCCCACTGCTTTAATTTAAATTTACAGATAGCCTACATCATTTTCATTATAAATCCAATCACCCACTTAGAAAATTAATTCTACAAGCAATTAAAATCCACCTCCTCGTGGGATCGACACTCGTCACCGTTGATCTATTCTACAATAGATTCGTGCATTTGCGAGTTCAATAAAATTTGCACAACAGTAACAGTTTTGTAATTTCATAACAATTCAATGCCATTGAGAGAGTTTATTCACTTGACTACTTTATTCTCATTGATTTTGTCCTTATATTTGATTTACTGCATTTTAATTATTTTCATTTTAGTTATTTAATTCATTAGGCTTATAAATTGCTTTGTTACAATTAGAATAACACTGCATTGTTAAGGTTATTGTAGCAAGTCTCGTAATATCAATCCCTGTGGAGACGATCTGAATACTTATCATTATGTTACTTATTGTGTACACTTGTGCATTGACATTCATATCAGTAGAGTAATCAACCAACAATACTCAAAACAAGGGGGGTCGAGTACCCTTCGAGGAGATACCTAAGGTACCCGAGGAGCTACCACTCATCTGGTTGAAGAAAGCATCAAAGTCTTCAATAAACGGATCCTTACTTATCCATCACTAGATATAAAAATGAGGAAAAGTCAACTTAATGATCATTAAAAGCACCGAAGGCAAAATTGTAAAACTGACATGCAAACTAGAAATAAACATAAGAGATAGACAGGGCACTCCACAAGACAAGTGATGGTGAGGTACCCCAATAATAGCATAGGAATATACGTTAATCACCACCCGAGGAAAACGAAAGAATCTAAAAAATTAGGCCGATCTTTGCCAACCGGTGCAAACTCTATACGTCGCTATCTCTCTCTAAAGACCGGAAGCTTTCTACAAAGTCTCTTACTTCTCTTCCTACCTCATGGACTAGACACACTCCTTTAGCTTAAGAAATATCTCCAATGTCCCCAGGGAACCCTAAATAAGTTGAAGGATTTATATGTGTGTGTGTGTACATATTAAAAAAGGGGAGGGGGGAGTGGGGGGAAGAGAGAACAAAAACACATATTATCTGCATTAAATGAGATCCAGACTTGTACATTGCCATCATCAGCTGAGGTACCCCTACCCTAATCACCATTGGCCATGAATTAGCCATACTGGTAACCCTTTTTTAATATGGCTTTGTATTCACCAGATTACCGTGAAACCTTAGGTGGCAAAATATACAGTAGATAGACCAACATATTTTTTCAGTTGTTAGAGCCCTTTTAGTTCCCTATAAGAAATATCCCACCTCAACACCTCCGGCTATAATACTTATAGACCTATGAATAACCTCTAACCAGGAAGAGATAACTATCTTGGCGCAATTTTCATGTCATTAAACATCTTCCTAAAGAATGGCTAGAAGGGTAAATGAAGACCCAGATTGAAAAGATCGAGGTGTAAGGCTATGCTATCGGATTTGAGATACTCAAGATGCTCGCCTTTACAAGGTAACTCAAGCTAGACACATAAAGGTATATTGTACTTAACTTTGATCCTCTTTAGGTAGTCGGGGGTAGCCCTCCTACCTTTTAGTGAGTGAGGCTTACGGGAAACAGACAAGGAGACAGAGGGGGGCCTAGGAACATTTATGAGAGGAGGCGATTTAACTCTAGATTTTGTAGCTTGAGTTTTCTTATAGGTTGGTTTGGTCGGATGTTTGCCTTTAAGATTTGATTTACTGGAGGAATCAATTTGGGATAAACTTGGACTACCACTACCTAAGGAGGACCCACCATCATCATCATTAATAGATACATAAGGGGCTAACTCGAAAAGATGGGGATTCAGCCACACTACCACCTTTTTTCCCGATACTCTTATTTTCCATCTTGTCTTCTTAAAAACACAACACACAAATAGAAACTTCCACATCAAAACTCACAAACCTCATAACTCCAGGCCATACCCTTAAAAAACATACACCAAAATCCACCAATCTACAAAACATAAAAATTAAACTTAGAAAAGAAAAATGAATCTAACAGAGATGGATACCTTGAGTTCACCGATTGCCAAATATCAAATGTGAGCCGACAAGTTTGAAATCGCCAAGAATAAACGTAAAAGTCAAGACTATATTCCAAAATAAAACTCCAAACCCGCAAGCTATAATTATATATATGTGTGTATGTGTAAAATGTATACACACACGTATATGATAGTGTGTATAAAATACACACACACACACACACGCATGCACGAACGCACACACATATATATTAGTAAAAAAAGAAAAGAAAAACTAGACGAGAAGAGGTGATTGTGTGTGTATGTGTGTGTGTATATATATATATATATTTATTTATATTAGTAAAAAAAAAGAAAAAGATAGACAAGAAGAAGAGGCACTACCGCTGGATCCACCACTAAGTGCGACCATACAACCACTAAGACTACTTGCCTAGTGCCATGGTAATGCCGTCAAAGCTCACGCCAAGCATCGTCGCCTAATCTGTGAACTAAAAGCCGACGCAACACCACAGGATGCCCTAGCTCAAAACCAAAGAAGAGGAGGAAAGATGGAGCCCAAACTGAGAAAAAAAAAAGAAGAAAAAGAAAAAAGAGACAGACGGATGGAGGCCAAACGAAGAAAGAGAAAGAAGAAAAAAGGAAAAATAAAGAGACAAAGAAAGATGAAGGCCAAATTGAGGAAAAGGAAAAAAAAAAAAGAAAAGAGAGAAAGAAAGGAGGAAAACCGAATCGAGAAAAAGAGATGGAGGCCAAGCTGAGAAAGAGAAAGAAGAAAAGAAAAAGGAAAAGGGGAGAGAAAGAAGCTGTTAGCTTTAGAGAAGATTTTTGGGTTTTTAGAAAATAAGATAATAAAAGGGAAAGACGGAGATAAGAAGATTTGTGAAATATGGAAGAAGGGAAGCATTAATTGAACCTGACAAAAGTGCTGCATATGAAAAGGGAGATAAGAGGTATTTGCAGAGAGTAGTTGGTCTTTAAAATTCAAAATGTGTGTCAGGTGGTTACCACTTTTCCAGAGAAGAAGAAGAGACGTGAGAGTAGCTGTGCCCATTCCCTTTGTCAGTTTAAGTTCCAAAAAAGACATATGCAAAAATATATATATAGAAAAAGATGTTGCGGACCTAGGACTATATAAGATTAACCCCAAAAGGAGGTTAAGCACGGTGCTTTCTCTCTCTCTCTCTCTGAGTCATCCACTAAGATAAACTGGATATCGCCATGTGTCGCTTTAACTTCTTATGTAAGTTTCTTTTGCCTTAAACAGTTTTCACCGTAAAGAAACTAGGGGATGTTGTTTGGGAAGAAATAGAAGGTCCAATGACAGGATGCCACATGTCAATATTACAATGCCGGCTTGTGACAGGTACTCTAGGTGTGCTGAATTGTACTTGAGACGCCCAAAGTGTTCCAAAGGGTACTTGGGGTACCCGGAGTACCTAAAGTATTTTGAAAGGTACCTGCGGTACACCCCGTTAGGGTGGAAATATCAAAAAATATCTACAAAAGTGTCAAGAGATAAAAGGGACATAAAATCTTAAAAAGATATACTGATTTTCTTTCAAAAAATAAGGAATTAGTGAGGAAATTATGTGCTGTAAAAAGAGGGACAGTGGCCTATTACGCTAGCAAATAAGCCAAAAAGTTGTTACTAGGATAGTGAGGACCATCTGCATTCTCCTGCCACGCCTACAAATCTTCAACCGTTTTAGCAAAGGTACGTAGGACCACCCTACTATGATAGACACACATATACCTTTCAAACTTACTCTCCAAGAATATTTTTGAAACGTTCAAGCAGCTACATGTGTGAAGGATAAGAATATTCCTAACATAGCAGCAAAGAATACCAATAAAATGATGTCAGGTGACACAGCAGTCGGGGTACTCCATATATAAGATACTCAGGTTTTTTATTATTTTTCATTAAGATAACCAACACTCACACACACGAAAGAGCCTGAGGTTTCTTCCACCTCCAACCATTATTACAAAGAGCTTGCAAGCTCTTTAACTTGAGATAACCCAACTTTAACTTGAGTGTTGAAGTGTGGTCACCGGCTACCTTCGGCTCTACCTCTGACCCCTTGTTATTTTGTAGGTCTAAGGTAGTTAGGTGAAGCTTTCTAAAGTTGGACCTCAGCCTCGCATCCTACCCCATCCTCTCATTCACCTAGTGCTCTTTGAAAACCCCAAAGCAACTCGTATATCCCAAACAAGCAAAGCACCCCTTCTTTTTAAACAAAAAATAAATTTATTGTTCTTATTTTGGTCTTGTGGCCTTCATTCCCATGGCCAAAGTCTACTAAAACAACAATTTTACTAACAAATGAGAGTATATGTAAACAAAACTGTTGAGAATTTAATGCTATGCAAAAATCATATAGAGATTTACTTTATGGAGCGTGA
This sequence comes from Luvunga scandens, assembly GCA_030449905.1. NCBI lineage: Eukaryota > Viridiplantae > Streptophyta > Magnoliopsida > Sapindales > Rutaceae > Luvunga > Luvunga scandens. The sequence goes on along the minus strand of JASUUG010000740.1, from coordinate 14,612 downwards.
CAAATACCACATGAAAATGGACGGATTTAGCATTTGTCAACTTTTGTAACTTCCTATTATTCAAGTCATTTTGCTACACTTTGTATAGGATGAATGTTTCTTTTCACCATGGACTTAATGTTTATCTTTGTGACTTGGCTACTCAAATGGCTCTTATATAGGTAGATTTTTTTAGCAATCACTGGTAATCTGACTCAAATTGATCCTAAGAGCAATTAATAAATGATCAATTATCAATCCTTTAATCAAGAATCAACACACAAAGCACATAAAAGAATAAGAAGAAACAAAACAAACACACAACAAGACTTAAGAATGAATCACAGCTAAGAACTTTGATAGAGACCAATGTTGAAAGCATAGAGGGTAGAATAAATTGGGACTTCTAGATTTTAAGTCAATTTAATATCTAGTATTTATTAGGATTTATCTTGTATTAGTAAACTTAGTTGATTATATTTATAATTTTAGTTTAATTAGGATTTTAGATTATTTATGCTATTTGAGAAAGATTAGGATTTAAAGCAACTAGTATAAATAGACACTTGTTTCTTTACACAAACTTTTCATTAATAATATTTTAAATTATTCTTTTTTGGAGTTATCTTTGTATTAACAAGACATTTTCTCTCTTTCAGAGCTATCATTTCTTGAGTTTCAAGAATGCATGATAGAAAGACATCAAGTATAACTTCCACACTGCATCAATTGGTATTAAAGCCTTTCTTTGTGCTAAGCATAGCTTTCCTGACCACTAACCACCCTCCATATAGAAATCTTTTATCCTTCATCCATTAACTCCACTGATTTAGCCAATTAAAAAAAAAATCAGCAAAACTCTAGCCACCTTCATAGCTGCCACAGATGGCCACTATTCTTCTTCTTTCCTAATGATCCTCACCTTTATTTGAACACCCATATGCCACCGATCATATCCTAGGCATCAATGCCACTAATCTGTCACCATAAGTAGCACAACACCACCCAAACAGCCACTCCACTTTAATTTTCTAATCAAATTGTCATGATTTGAGTCAAACTATTGTTGCCATCATATTCACCAACCTTAAGCCTTGCGGATCTACCCATCCTTCTTTATTTTTTTTCAATCACCGTCGTAGGTAGCTCTGTTCTTTCTTATTTATATTTTTATCCCAATATTATCTTTTAATTACCTTTTGCCTTTAATTCTTCTGTTCTTATTAGAAAAGCCTAAAAAGAAAAAAAGAAAAAAATTAAAAAAAGTGGTACAATGAGATATAAAAATGATAATGATGATATTTTCTATTATAATGAATTCACTAATCCTGAAGATATTTTCGATTGGATCTTAAAAATTGAAGATACTCTTGAAAATAATCTAGAGAATAAACATATCAAGTATGTCTCCTTTAAATTAATAGGACATGCATCCATGGAGGACAAACTTACAACCAACACCAATTTTTCATGGAAGAGAAAGATTCAAACTTAGCATAGCATGAAAAGGAAGATAAAAGCTTATTTTGTTCCTTTTGAATATTTTCAAATGATCTATCATAAATTTGATAAGTGTCAACAAGTTACAAATTTCATTTGGTTCTATGAATCTTAACTTTGAAATTACCATTGATGTGTGAATCTTTATAAAGATGGAAAAGATATAATATTAAGGTTTGTAAAAGGATTACGTACTAATATTAAGAAACTAGTTTTATTTCAAATTCTTTCTATTCATGAATATTAGGATGTCATTAAAATTCCTTTAGAATTTGACTTGCAAATTGAGAGAGCGAAAGCAAGCATTAAAGGGATTTGAATGAATACAAGAGCATATGAGATTCAAAGAAGAAAAGATCAAGACTCTGAAAGGCTCCTTTCGCCAAAACTACAACATGTTTCAAAGAAGAAAAGATCAAGACTTTGAAAGGCTCATTTCACCAAAACTACAGCATGAGAGTTTGTCATTAAAGTAAGATCTTATCAAGTACTTCCTCTCGCCAAATGATTCTAATATCAAAAAGTGACGTTCTTATTCCAATAAACATCATAACTCACCAATGAAAGAAAATACAATGCTTGAAGATTCTAAAGTTTCTGAAGACATATTGATTGTTCAAGATTCAACCATTGCACTTAGTAAAAAGAAAGAGTTTACCCAAGATTTTAAAGTTGAAGATATAAGCACAAAAGAGCAATGTTTATTAGCTTCATCATTGGAAGGAATGAATGTCACGAAGCTATTCTTAAAGAGATTTCAAATGAGCTTGAAGGTTTAAATGAAGAGGTACAATCCATTCCTAATTTGAGTTCTATATCCAATGATATTGTTAAAATTGTGCAAGAAGCTCAAGTTGAAGAGACATCAATTATTCTCGAAGATGATATAGTTGATATTATTTTCCCAACTCAAGTTAAAGATTCAAAAATCGTTCTTGAAGACAATTTCCCCACGGAAATTGGTATGGTTATGCCTTTGACGATAAGAAAGTTATACTTGAAGAACACTTAGCTTAAAAGAAGAAATTGAATGAAAAGCACAGTGAGCAAAATACAGAGAAAGTTAGAAGAAAGCTTTTAATGGTTAATTCTTGCAAGTTTTTACCTTTAAACAAGCTATATTCAAAAGCAAGAAAAAATTGAAGTTTCGATTCTTTCGAGTTTCAAGAAAAATTGATGCAAAATGTTACATGTTTGCATCGCAAGATCAATTACTCCTTCACTGCAAATTTCACCCTCAAGGTTATCTTTTGTTTTCAGCAAAAATCATGGACAAGTTTTTTTGAAAGGAGGAGATTGATGTAAGAAGCATAGAGGAAAGAATAAATTAGGTATTCTAGATTTTGAGTTCATTTAGTATTTAGTATTTTAATAAGATTTATCTTGGTTTAATAAGCTTATTTGAGTCATGTTTGTAATTTTGGTCTAACTAGAATTTTACATTATTTCTCTTATTTTAGAAGGATTAAGATTTAAAAACAACTAGCATAAATAGGCTTGTATGCATTTTTTTTACACAAGTTTTTCATCAGTAATATTTTAGATTATTCTTTTTTGGGTTTATTTTTGTTGTTAAATTGATATTTTCTCTCTTTAAGAGCTATTCCTTCTTGAGTTTTAAGAATGTAAGTAAAATGACATCTAATATAACTTCCACACTGTGTCATAGACCAGAGAAAGTCCTGAATAAATAACAAGCCTCGGCTATTTATTGTTGAAAGGCAAGAACCTAGATCATAAAATCACATTACAAGCCTTTAGAAAGAGCCATTATTTGCTTCCTAACTTATGAAAATGATGTAGTTACAAGGCCCCACAAACTGCTCTATTAAACCGCTTTTATATAAGTCTTGGTCAAATGAATTTAATTCAGCTATCTAGCTAACACTATGTGGAGTCCACGTCAGTCAGCTAGATAAAAGATTTTCCTTCAAACTTAAAGATTAGCCACGCTAATCAGAATTTGAATAATGGTCTATCATTTTCTCTCGAAGTTTCTGCATTAGTTTTCATGTCTTAAATACATCTTTTGGACTTTCAAAATTTTGCCCACTTGATAAATTAAAAAAGGTGGACTTTGGCAGCACAAGTTTTTTTTAGTGAAGGCAAAGAGGTTCTTGTTAAGGCAATAGCTGAGGCAGTACTTGCATATGCCATGAGCGTTTTCAAAATGCCTCTGGCTTTATGCAATGACATTCAAAGAGTAATTGCAAGGTTTTGGTGGGGTTCAAAGGAAGACAAAACAAGAATTTACAGGGCAAAATGGGAGAAAATCAGTCATGCAAAAATCATTGGGGTGTTACGCTTCAAAAATCTTTCAAGCTTCAACCAAGTGCTGGTTGGGAAGCAAGGATGAAGATTAGTAACCTGAATCACTATTGGCCAAAGTCTTAAAAGCTAGATATTGTGGGCAAACTGATTTTATGAAGGCTAAAATTAGCTCTAAACCATCTTCTATATGAAGGAGAGTGTCTTATGGGATAGATAAATTCTTCAAAAGGGTACAAGATGGAGAGTGGGAAAAGAAGACAAGGTTTAAGTCATGGCAAGCGATTGGATTCCGAGGCCAATAACTTTTAGGCTAATCATTGCACTATCTTTGCCAGGGGATACCAAAGTTTCAGAATTAATCAACGTAAATCACCAGTGGAATGACAGCTTGATTGACCAACACTTTGCAAAGGAAGATACAAAGATAAAGAATTCCATTACCGAGTCACCCAAAATGATGAGCTGTTATGGCATTATGATAAGAAAAGGCAATTCACAGTGAAAAATGGATACCAGTTAGCTCTTAGGCTCAAGTTCGCGGATTTACCAAAAAGTTCAACAGGTGGTCTTCATGGCCGGAAAACTATATGGAATCTCAACCTCCCAAATAAGATCAAAATATTCTTTTGGAGAGTTACCAAGAACTGCTGTCAACCTTAGAAAATCTATTGAGAAGAAAAATTCTGCAAGAGCCATTATCGTAAATCTACAAAATGGGAGCTGAATTTTTTTTTCCATGTACTTATAGAGTGCAAGGTGGTTAGAAGGCTCTAAAAATACAATTATGTAGATGCTGAAACACAGGGAATTGTTAGAGAAGATATATTGAGTGTAATGCAGAGTTTGCAAAGAAAAATGCCCTAGAATGAGCTAGAATTTACGGTAACTATCTAGTGGGTAGAATGGCATGCAAGGAACAAGTTTTTTTTTTCTTTCTAAGGGAAGAAATTAAACCCCTTAATATTAATGCTAAGCTTAAAGTAGTTATGGAGGCTTTTCAAAGAATGCATGGGAAGGGACAGATGAGTACAGCAAGCAGCAAAGTTAGCAAGCAAGAACAATTGTGTCCACAACCTATAGGCTATTATAAAGTCATTGTAAATGCTGCTATCCAGAGCAACAACTTACAGGATTAAGGGCTGTATGAGAGATCCAAAAGGCCAAGTAATAGCTGCTACAGTTAAAAGCATAAGGTTTCAAGATAATTTATCTACAGCAGAAGCTGAGGCTGTCAAATGGGGGATGGAGATGGCAATAGAAGCAAGATTAACAACTGTGATTATTGAAACAAACAGCATTGAAGTGGTTAATCTAGCCAACCACAGAACTAATAGCGCAAAGGAGATCAATAAGACAATTCAAGCAGTAAGGCAAACTTCCAATCAGTAATAGGGCAACATGTTTCAAGACCTCATAAGAAATTTGCTCACTCTCTTGCTAAAAGAGCTTTGAGAAGCTCTAAATCTGTCATATGGCTGGATAATTTTCAAACTAATGTACTGTCTTTTCGTCTTAATTATTAAATAAAAGAATCATTTTCTTATTAAAAAAAACAGGCAAACTTTAGAAGCAACACGATAAGAAAAAGTGTCTATGTGTTTATTATCACAAAGTCTTATGATAACTCATTTATCGAGCACTCATTGGTGTGTTTCAACTATATAAATAAGGGAAAAAGGATTGTTAGCCCCTTAGCATTGGGGAAAAGAATACAAAACTCTTTGATATTTTAAAAAGGACATATAATCCCTAATCCTGTTAATTTTTAATTTATTTTAACAGTGAAAAGGATAATATTGTATATTTATAAAATAAAAAATATACTTATATTTATAAGAAATGACTTATAAAATTTTCAAAATCATCTTGTTCCTTAATCTTGCGGTGCTTTGGCTCTGAAAATTAATAAGATATGGGAGGTTATGTGTCTTTTTTCTTTTAAATTCAGGGATTTTTTGACCCTTTCTTGGCAAAAACATGCGTTTTACCAAATAATAATTTCCTTGACCAAGTTAAAAGGCCAAAATTTAACATTCAAAATTAAAAAAAAAAAAAAAGCCTAAATTTAAAAGAATGCTGTGTTGAGTTTGCTAGACTACGGAGATGCTCAAAGGTTCACGAGGGTACCTGGGCCCTGCCACGACTGGCCTTGAAAGTATTTAAAAAGTATAAACATTTATGCCTTGAAGAATGAACTGTGAATATGAAAGTCACCTTTCGCCTTTTTTGTTTGTTTGTTTTTTCCCGCCACTTTCTTAGATGACCAAGACTTGCTTTTGGAATACATAAAAATACAATGACACAATAATAAAGCCGGGGATAAATTAGGTGGCTTTTTTCAACACACTCAAAGTTGCAATTTTTATTTTATACATTTCGCTTTTATTTTCAGAATTCATTTTGATTTAGAAAGCATAGGATGTAATATATTAGAAATTATAATATTTGAATAAATTTAGTATTTAATAATTTATTAAGATTTATCTTATTTTAGTAAGTTTATTTTACTCATATTTTTTTTTATAAAACTACCAAGAGGTGAGGGTTAGGCAGAACCTCTACTAGTAATATAAATAAAAAAATAAAGCAAATACACAAGGAGGGGGATATAGACCAAAAACCTCTTAGAGTAAATGTAAAATCACATGAATAAACAAAAACAAATAGAGATAGCAAAAAGAAAAGGAAAACCATCAATGCTAGCATTTGATGTGAGGAATAGTTTGCGCATCTAAATGGAGAATACCAAATAAGCCTACAAGAAGATCTTAAGGAGAGAAGAAATGTTGATTAAGTCGATGAGAGCATGGCTAATTGGCCAAAAAATCAAAAGCAGCAGTAGTCTCATGAAACACATGCCGAACTAGAATAAGTGAAAAAGATGTGAAATAACACACCTGACGCAGTGAATAAGCACAATCCCAGCGAACAGGACCCCAGGAATGAATCCAACAAACAACCATAGCCAAGTCTGATTCCACCTCAAGAACAGAATAACCAAGTTAAGTAGCAAGCTCCAACCCCTCGCACACAGCCATGAGATCTGCATAAAGAATCGGCTAGCTACCAAGAAAATATCCAAAAGCAGACAAAACTACATCTTAATGTTCTTAAAGGATACCCTTAAAGCAAATGCATCCCTTCATAACCCCAGGAGGAGGCCTCATCTAAGAAACTAATTGAATCGGCCTCCTAGAGGGAGCTATAACTCACAAACCCTCCACAATCTAAGATCCTAAGACTCTTTTCAACTGAGAAGACTTAGATTTAAAAGCGGAACTAATAAAGCCTGAGATTTGATATGACTTGAAAGATAATTGCATCAATAGAGAAAGACTGCAAATCAAACTGGAAAGCATTACAAGACTTCCAAACTTGCATAAAAGAAAGCAAGGTAGAAGGACCCAAAGATGATTCTGAAAGGGGGCAAACCACCACCAATGAAGAAGTAAAACATGGAGAATGAAAAAAACAATATCTCTTATACCCAAGATTTGCTAAAAATGAACCTAAACCAAGTGAACCACTGACAATCAATAAATAAGTGTCAAGAGGTATCAGCAGCCCGGCCACAAAAACACCGAGAAACCATGCAAAAACCCCTGGAACACAAGGGATCATCAGTAGTCAAAAAAAGAAACCTGAGATAGAATATGATGCAAATGAAAAATGCCATTAAAAGTAAGATCCAAATAGAGCAAATTCGACTGTCTACTAAAAATAGGAACCAATAAAATCTACTCCATAATGGAATAAGGCAAAACATCCTCCAACTTACCCCTCTCCCAAATTGTACCCTACCGGTAAAAGAAATCGGCATCAATAAAGCCTCTGCAGGATTATAAACAATCAAAAGACAAGAGCCTAGTTGAAAATCATACCAAAAGCTAACTTTCCACGTCCAACCAACCAAAGCACATGAGGCCTAGCAACATACTGAATCGAGCAATGATGTCTCTAAAGAGTAAAGGCAGGATAGCAAAACTGGATCAGACTCTAATTTACAGAGATACAATACTTAGACTTCATGGAAAAAGCCTATAATGAATACTACTCCTGAAAATGCAACTAAAGTTTGAGCGAAAAGCTTCAACCTTATCATCAAAAGACCAAATACCTAGGATAATAAATTGTCGATGATTTACACTAGTGAATCCGGTGCCTCACCTCAGAATAACCTCATAAAAAAGAAGTGAATAATCACTCTAAACGCTGAACAACCGCTGCAAGTAGACGAAGAACATGAAATAGATGCAATGGCATAAAGGATAACACATGGTGAACAAGTATCAACTTTCCACCAAGAGATAACAATTGGTTGCCTTAACCGAGATTCTATCCCCGATCTTTCGACTATATCATCAAAATAAGACATCTTAAGACACATTTTGAAGACCAGACACCAAAGATAAGTGAATGAAAATTGATGCTGCTAAAAACCAGTAATAGAATGGACAATAGCCTGGTAAGAAGCTGAAGCCGAACTCCCAAAATAAAAATTGCTCTTAGATTGACTAATCAATTGCCTGAGGCCTACTCATGACAATGTAAAAATCTATGAGACACCAAGGCTCGACCCACCTTCCATTTGAAAAAATAATAATATCGAAGATAATATCGAATAAAGGGATACCAGGAATATAAATAGTTTAAATCTCATGACAAAAACTCAAGAATAATAATAAGCAAACAAGGGAAAGAGGATCACCTTGTTAAAGACCCTTAGATTGAAAAATCCATGACCGACCCCGCTCACTAACACTAAAAACCAAAGGCCGTAGATAAGACACCAAATCGTAGAGATCCACCTTAGAAAACCTAAAACATCGTAATATCTTAATGACAAAAGGACAAGATATATGATCATAAGCCTTGGCTATATCAAGCTTCAACACCATATTATTCTCTTGAGTGCACGGCGGTTGAGATCATGAGTGAACTCTTGAACCAAAAGCATATTATCATGGATCACCCACCCGGAACAATACCAATTTAAGTAAGAGAAATAATACAAAGCAATATAATGGCCAATCTCAAAACAAGAACTTGGTCAAAACTCACGCTCACATTACGAAGACTAATTAGACAAAAACTATCTAAGAAGTTCTTAAGGCTTCTTGGGAAGAAGAACTAATAACGTACTTTAAAAACCCTTAGGCATAGTCGAACATCTAAAATAATTAAGGACAACATCCAAGAATATCACAAAGAGATAATATCCTAACACGACCGGTAAAATTTGATGCCAAACCTATCTAGACCAGAGCAATATCATGATCAATAAAGAAAACCACCCACCGAACCTCGTGCATATCTAGCTCTCTACACAAACCTGCATTATCCTTCACAATCAAGAAAAGAGGAATAAAATCAAAATCCAATCATCTGAACTATCGCTTACCCGCCAACAATCACTCAAAATAGTCAACTCCAGTAAGTAATGAATGGCTAATGGCTCATAAATCCATTCGCAATAAACACCTTAAATTTGATGGATGTGAAGTAGTTAATGCTTTTTTATGAATCATCATATGAAAAGCCCAAGTAATAGCAAAGATCCCCTTCTAATTTAAGTGATATTTATAATTCTAGCCTAATTATGATTTTGATTATTTCTCTTAGTTGAGAAGGATTCTGATCAATTTAGCTACTAGTATAAATAGACTTTTATCTTAATTTATTGAAACACCTTTGAGTTTTTATCTTTGTTGTTCTCTTTTTCAGAGTTATTCTTTCTTGAATTTTAGGAACATACACTAGAACGATATTTAGTACCGCTTTTAGACTAGGTCAAGTGGTATTAAAGATTTTCTTTGTTACAAATATAGTTTTCATGACCAACAACCACCTTTTATACATAAATTCTTCTTACATAATCCATTAACACTACCAACTCTTGCAATTCCTGAAACTTTAAAAAAAAAAAAAAAGCTAGAAAACTGATAACCCAAAGCCACCTTCACCCACTCAGTGACTACCACTCGGCACGTTTCTTTTTATCTTTTTGTCGATCCTGTACTATTCGAACACTCACACGCTGCCGATCAAACCCCAACCATTAAGCTCTCTAATTCATCACTATAACTAGCCCAAACACCACCAAAACAACCACTAAAACCACCATGCCAAATGTTGATCGATTCACTATTCTCCATCGTAATTAACCAACCTTCGCCATAGCCAAATTATTCTCCATCATTAGCCTTTTCTTTCTAGCCAATTCCACGCCAATTCTTTGTCTTCGTTCATGAGAAATGAAACTCGACCAACCATTACTTCGATTTAATTTTTTGATCAATTCATAATGATGTAAGTAAAACTATCACCGCAAACCACACTCACCACCGTCAGGTCTTTTAGATCCAACCTTCCTTGCTTATTTTTCCAACCACCATCACCGATAACACCATCTTTTACTTATTTATAATTTTTCCTAATACTTTCTTTTAATTACTTTATTACCCTTTAATTTTTATGTTCTTATAACCAGAGAAACCAAAATTAAAAAAAAAAAATGAGGTATAAAGAAGATGATCGTGATCTTTTCCATTATGATAATTCTACTAATTTTGAGGATATTTTTTATTGATCATCAAAATTGAAGATACTCTTGAAGATATTTCAAAAGATAAAAATGTCAAGTATGTGTCCTCTAAATTAATGGAACATGCGTCACAATGGTGGAAAAACTTACAAGCAACACCATTTCGACATGGAAGAGACAACATTCAACTTAGGATAGCATTAAAAGGAATATGAAAGCTTATTTTATTCCTCTTGAATATTTTCGGATGATCTATAATAAATTTGATAAGTATCAACTTCAAAATTATCATTTTCGTATGAATATTTCAAAAGATAATGAAAATGTAATTTCAAGATTCGTGAAAGGATTATATCCTAATATTAAAGAAAAAGTTTTGATACAAATTTTTGTTACTCATGATATTGAGATGTTGTTAAAATTGTTATAAAAAGTTGAATTGCAAATCAAGAGAGAGAAAAGGAAGAGTTGAAGAGATTTGAACAAGTGCAAGAGCATCGCAAAAGCCAAAGCAGAAAAGATCAAGAGTTCTATAGATTCATTTTGTCAAAATTACAACATTAGAGTTTGTTATCAAAGCAAGATCCTATCATGGACTTCTCCTCATGAAAGAATTCTACTGTTGAAAAATAACTTTCTTATGCCAATAAAGATTATAACTCACCAATGGAAGAAGATATTGTGCTTGACTCCACAGTTACTGAAGATGTTTGATTTTTCATGATTCAACCAATGCACTCCTCAATGACAAAGAGTTTATCCAAAATTTTGAAGTTGAAGATGTTAGCATGGAAAATCAATCTTTACTAGCTTCATCATTGGAAGAAAAGAATGTCGTAAATACATATTTTAAAGAGATTTCAAATAAGTATAATGTTTCCAATAAAGAGGTACAATCTATTCTTGATTTGAGTTTTATGTTTAACGATGTGGTTAACATTGTGCAAGAAGCTTAAGGTAAAGAGACACTAATTGTTCTTAAAGATGATAAAGTTGATATGGTTTTGCCAATTATTCGTGAAGCTAAGCGAATTGATCTCAAAATCTTGAGAAATTAATATGGTCATGCCTATCTATATTAATAATGACAAAGTTGTGCTTGAAGGACAGCTTATCTTAAAAGGAGAAATTAAACTAAAAGTACATTGTGCAAAGCAAGAAAAACAAGAAAAATTAAAAGAGAACTTATCTTAAAAGAGAATTTTTAATGTTTTGTTCATATAAGTTTACATCTTTTAGAAGAACCACAACCAAAAGCAAGAAAAAATTAAACCTTTGGTACTTTCAAGTTTCAAGAAAGGTTTTTACAAAGTGCTACACTTTCGCATTGCAAGGTCAATTACTCCTTTGCTACAAGTTTCATCCTCCAAAATGTCTTTTGCTTGCAGCAAAACTCGAGGACGACCTTTTTCCAAAGAAGAGGAGATTGATGTAGGGAATATAGGTTAGAATATATTATAAATTATAGTATTTGAGTCAATTTAGTATTTAGCATTTTATTAGGATTTATCTTATTTTAGTAAGCTTATTTGACTCATATTTATAATTTTTGTCTAAATATGATTTTAGATTTTTTTCTCTTATTTGAAAAGGATTAGGATTAAGTTAGCTACTAGTATAAATAAAGTTCTTATGTTAGTTTATTGAAGCACGTTTAAACTTTTCATTAACCATATTTTAGATTATTTCTTTTGGGTTTATTTTTATCGTTGATTCAATGTTTTCTCTTCTTGAGAATTATTCTTTCTTTAGTTTCAAGAACATATATTAAAATAATATCTAGTATTGCTTCCGCATTGTGTCAAATTTTCACATCCTAGATGTTTAAAAAAAAAATAAAATTCAAAGAAAGCTTTGAATGTTAATATAATTTGCATTGTTGTATTGTACACTCTTTGCTTTTCTTTTAAGACTTAATTAATATTTGTTAAAACAAATGTACACTCCAATTAGCGTTTGAAAAACTTTTTATTACATTTTGGGGTTTATTGTTGCCTAAAGGGCTATACAAATTGTAATTTTTATGATAACAAACGTTGTTATTATATTTCACAAAAACTCGGTAAGGGCAAAATTTATTCCAGGTGAATCAAGTCAAATCAACTCAAAACATTCAACGGATAATAAACTAAACAACCGCTTGTTCTTCGCTAAAATCTTTTAAAAGCGATATGATTTAATATATCGACAAATTTGCATTTGGAATAGATTTTGTTTAATAAATAATTATTTTTCATAAAACCAAAGGTTTTATAATCATAAGCTAATTATTTTATAAATTGGTTATTTTTCAAGATATGGATTAAAATAAAAATTTTTGCAATCTTTGATTTCAAAAATTATTTTAAATTATGGAGTTGGACCTTATTTGCAAATATATAATATGTTTTAGGTCATAATGCAATTTTTAAAAAGTCTTAGACTATATTTTAATTTATAAAATTTTTGCCAAACTAAAAATATAAAAATATCTTAAAAATGCAGAAGTATTCAGTCCCGAGTGCGGTGTAACCACTTGAATAATAAAATAAAACCGGCGGCAATCTTCGCTTATTCTGAAGGTTAATAATGAATAGTTCTTATCGTCTATATAAATCATATCAAAATCAAAAAGTTTTTCAAGCAAAATTAGTTCATACATCTCTTGATCTTCTTTTGCAAATCTTCATACATTGAGTTATTGTTGAGCTATCATTTATACATCCACTCTTAAAGAGAGTTTTTGTTGTAATCTTTAAATTCATTAGCAAATTTGTGTGAGTATAAGTGTGGGAAACACTTGGGAAAGGTGTGTGAGTGAATCACCACTCATGAGTTTATTGACACCTGGGAAGTCAATTGTAAGAAATCAGCGTCTAAATGCCTTATAGTGAAATCTTCGAACTTGGATTGCTTTAGGCGTGGGCGTGGGCTTTTTTATCAAACCACGTAAAATCTCCATGTGTTTGATCTTTTTCCTTATCCTTTTAATTTTGAGCATTGTTAAATCAATTGTATTTGTTTTTATTAAGGCATTAGTTTAAGTTATTATTATTGGTTTTGTTTGCTTATATTTTAAAACCCCAATTCACCCTTTCGATTAAGCAAAAATTTCATTTTCGTATTGTAGCCAGTTCTCTTGTTAAGACTTAACTTTAGAGTCAAATATTCGCGCAACCTAAAAATGATTACAACTTAAGAGAGAGTCGAGTTCACAACTGTTAGTAGCGTGCTGATGAAAACGCTAGCCCATAAAAAAGCTAGGATGACAATTTATTTAAAGCGTTAGATTATAAATATGAAAGGTTGCTTGTGACGGGTCTATTTATGCCTACCACTAAAAATGAAAAAAGGGAAGATATTTTGAAACTCACTTAAATGGAATGGGCGAGAAAAAGAAAAAGCTTCTTTAAACTCCAAAACTATAAATACTCTTTTTATGCATTTTACGATAAGAAGAGGCTTACCATAGAGTTTGTGAGTTGTTCTAATCTTTATGAGATTTAGAAGAAACTTGAAGTAGTTTATGAAAAACAAATCAAGTTAAAGAATCTAAAATTAGTAGATACTGATAAAGCTTTATTAATTGTTCCAAATGGAACAAAATAAAGTGTTTATTCCATGTATCTAGATTTATGGATATTGTAAACCTTCTATGGTAAGCACTTAGTAAAAAACCTTTTCAATAGTGAGAAGGTAAAGAAAATCATTAGGTCATTACCAAAGGAATGAGAAGGCATCAGAGAACAACCATCGGAAAGCCAAAGATTTAAATACTTTGTCTATTGATGATTTAATTGGCTCAACTTATTTCTTATCGAAGGATTTAGCGGCCAGAAATGGGTATGATAGCTAGAAAATTTAGGAAGTTTTTCCGCAAATCTGGTGAAATGAAGAAAGTTCGGAAACTTCAGAACCAAAAGGAGAGAAGGAAGCGATCATATGCTATGAATGTAAAAAAGTCGGGCCATAAAATCAGGAATGCCTTCGCCTCAACAAACTCGGGAATAAAGCCGTAGTGGTAATTGACGATGATAGTGATGAAAACAATCGCAGCAGTGTCAAACTTGGCACTTATGGCAATAAACGAAGATGAACTTGATGTGGTAAATGATCTTCCAACTTATAATGATTTGTTTGATCTTTTAAAGAGTTGCGTAGTGATGATGAAAATTGGTAAGAAAAATGCATGTTTTAAGAAGCAAATGCTAGAAGCTACTCAAATGAAAAGATGTCTTGCAAAAATGCAATGATTTCTTAAATAGAAGAAGATTAAAGGACTAGAATTAGATAATGAAATATTGTATGATAGGATTGCATCCTTAAAAGGTAAACAAAG
>JASUUG010000739.1:0-46336 GCA_030449905.1 Luvunga scandens | reverse complement strand
ATTATTTTTTCATAATAGTTGTAAAGTCTCATTTGTCATTATTCATGCCTGATTTTTGTATTAACATTATTTGCTTTCCAGAATTCTGATGTTTAAAGTAGCAGCTCTTAACTTATGGCTGTGTGGCTGATATTTCCAGGGTAAGATAGTTCCTGCTAGGGGACCCAGTGATTTTGGATGGGATCCAATCTTTCAACCTGATGGTTATGACCAAACGTAAGCCCATTCTTTCACTTAAATTTCTGCTGTTCGTGTGATCATGTCAGTTGTCCATTACTCTATTGCTGATTGTAATTTGTGTGCTAGTAGCCCATAATTGTTCAGCCAAGTCGTAGATGAATTTATGCTTTGGTTTTTCTTTTTTCTCTTTTAAGTTATGCGGAGATGCCAAAGGAAGAAAAGAAACAAATTTCTCATCGCTCCAAGGCTCTTGCTATGGTGAAATCCCACTTTGCCGAAGCCGGATATACTTTCGAGATGGACACATCTACATGAATGAACTGTATAGGTCAGACAGTCAAATGCTTTATCTCTATTTGTGTCTTCTGGTGGAAGGGAAAAAGCAAAGCCTTCAGATTATTTATCCATCCTGGCTTGCATAGGACAATCCATGGGTAACTTTTTCTTACAAGTGTGATTATCTAGTGAAACAAATGAGCGTGCAACTTTCGGTTAAATTGTTCTGCAGTTGAACTTTAACATCAGTCATCATTTTGAACGAAATGCTCTGTATAAATAGAGCAAGAAGCTGTTCCAGTCACAAATGGTTAACAAAATAGAAAGTAAGTAGTGATCATCACTCATTGAACCCATATCTCTTTGTGATCAGTATCTTGTTGACAGTTTTCTATATGAAATTTATGCTAGCCATTTTTTGTGTCTGAATACAATGGAATGGATTCAAGAGTTTCAAGTTACGATCCTCTAATTAATGATTTTAACTTTCTTGTTTGCATAACTGCTTCCTCTCATGCAATTTTAGATGGAATTACTACCACTCCTCTGTTTTAAATGATGCTAGATAGATAGTCTTGTAGCTCCAAAATGAGGGTAGTGGGGACAAGATCCCGAGCCTGGGGCCGCATACTGAGTGAGACAAATGAACCTACCACCAATAATGGATTAAAAGAACAGATAATTAAGCATAAATTTTTCTGTAAAGCAGAAACAATTCGGAGACGCGCCATGGCATTTGGGGTTCCACTCCAATTACAGGATTTTACTCAACACTGCTTTTGCGGCTCTCAATAATGTTGTATCGTTCTTGTTCAAGGCTTGTTTTGTAATTAAACTTCAGTAACTGTTGCAAAAAGCATTAGCATGGGTCATAAATGATGTTACAGAATTAGAATCTACTATTTTAATTCCACTGTGAAGTACACCAAAAGTGCATGCCTGCCCAAAATTGTGAGAACTTACCTTAGTTTTCCCAATTACACGTACAACAACAAACTGAGTTGGATATGGGGCCTCTTTTATCAGAAACAGATAAGAGTTGATTAATTTATTAGGGTGTCGCGGACGGACCACATGTAATCTGAATGCGAAATGTGTGTTATTTCGTGTGCTTTGTTGTTAAGCTTATACTGTACTGCTTGAATTTATGACTAGGCAAGATTCACAAGTCCTCTACCAAATTGTTCAACCAAAATACCTCACTCATTTATGATGAAACTGTGCTAGTCGGAAAATCACACGGCAGTTTCATGTAATCAGTGGGGCAACCACAGTACTTACAACGGTTGTATTGGAGACAAGCACCATTAATTAATGTCTTTTGTCAAGACATAAAACCTAAAACTATACATTTGAGCAAGAGGAGTTTTAAATTGAGGATGAACATGACATGTGAAAAACAATATTGTGCAGAATTAGAAGCGAGTGGGAAGGGAATGCCAAGATCATATGCAAATGCTTAAGGCAAAAGTGGCGGGTGGAGTTGGCCTCACGGGTCACGGTCCCATGTATTTTTTTGCAAGCAAAGAACTTCTCTTATCACATGCCATATGGGCCCTATAAACACACGCATTGCCATGTGAAATAACGC
Organism: Luvunga scandens; assembly: GCA_030449905.1. Taxonomy (NCBI): domain Eukaryota; kingdom Viridiplantae; phylum Streptophyta; class Magnoliopsida; order Sapindales; family Rutaceae; genus Luvunga; species Luvunga scandens. Next base: position 44,289 of record JASUUG010000739.1, on the reverse strand, counting down.
ATGCATCACCTTCCACAAGAATTTAGGGCTCATTAGTCATGCATCACCTTCCACATGAATTTAGGGCTCACTAGTCATTACTGCTTCTAGTTGGATAATATCACCCAGTTCATTCATCAACCACTTCGGCATTACAACAAGCTCAACCTGATTCTTAAATGCGTGTAGCTGTGCCTGTGTAGGACATGTAATTCCTTCAGAGTATGACTGTTCAATTATTCTTTGCACACTTAGGGGCTGAAAAAGGTCTAATCATTGTAGCTGGAAAAATGTGGATCAAAGCTCATCATTGATTATGCCACTGTTTTGATTAGAATGTTAAGATAATTTGTAATGGAAACTAAAGTGCTTTCGCAAAGCTTTAAAGAACTTTTCTGTGGATAGCATCATTTTGGTGAGACCGAAAAAAGTTTAAAAGAAAAAGCTCATCATGTTAAGTTAGTTAATAACTTTATGTGCATGTGAGTGTGCTGGTTATGCACATGAAAGAATCACAACTAACAAATAATGGTAACACTAACATATATCATAAAGGTAATAGCAATTCCACAAACAAAAGTAAAAGATTGCTTCCATTTCAAAGAAAAAGCTACAAAAAGAAAAGGTAACGAAACATCACTGCTATTGCTATGCATCATTTGTAACAAAGTTCTTTTTTAATAATTCAAGTTTTTGACATTCAAATACTGTTGACTGTATGACTAGACGCAACAAAGGAGGGGGGAGAAAAAAGCCACAAAACCATTCAGACCCTATAAACCCAAAAGACCAAAAATGAAAAAGAGAGAGTATGTAGAGAGACCAAGATTGACAGTTGACAACTGACTGACACTGGACACAAATAGGCAAGTGCTAGTTAGAAGGCAATGAGAATTGAGGCTGAAAAAAGAGGCCAAAGAGGGAAAATAAAATGAACAACTCTTCCGCACCTGCTTCTGGGAATGCAAATGTTTGTTTTTTCAGTTGAAGCAGGCCGAGGTTGAGCAAGTAACTGATAAACAAACCCGGTGAGGTAATACAATGACATGTGCAATAATGTACACTTGTCAAAATATGTGAAGCAGACATATGGTAGAGATTGAAACAATGACCAGATTGTGGATAAATTGGATAGGTGATAGACTATATAGAAGAAAAATGAAAAATAAAACAGAAATTGGATGGCCTTTTCTTTTTTTTGGCCAATTTAATGATGAATAGAGAGCTATGAGCACTGACGGCTCCTGCGGCAAGTAAGAGCCCCAGCACCAGAAGTAATGGATCCAACCATGGAGGAAGACTTGGCTCCCAAGCTTGAAGCACGAGCATAGCTAGCTGAGGCTCCTGCTCCGGATGGGGTGAAGTAGGCACCATTCAGCAAGAGGTCTCCTTCGGATCTCCAGTTCCAGCTCTTCCACTGGCTCGCAGCTGTGTCCACCCTCTTTGTTACCTGTGAATGCAAATCTAGTTGTGAGAATAAGCAACTTGAGCATTGCTGATAGTCTTATTGTATAGACAAAAGACAATATGTGAGATGTGAGAGTTGAGACAGAGACAGTACCTCCTTTGCGAAGGAATTCGCTGGAGCATTGTATCTGTTTCCCTGGCTGTTGATGGTGGGGTTTGCACTTCCGCCAATGGCATACATTTCCCAGTGAGTGTAGTCATTGTTCACCACATGGAAATAACCATGTCTACACCTGAATTATTCATCATTAAATTCCTCATCAGCTCTAGTCAAACTTGATTTCAAATAGTGCAAAAGATAACATGGAGTAAGCTCTCCATTCATCTCCCAACACATTTCATTCGCTTGAGTTCAACAATACCTTGGCATTCTCTGAATGAGTCCCTCTCCAAAATGGTTGTAAGCAATGGTTACTTGCATTTGCTTGTCTCTGGTGTAGGAATCACTGTGACCCAGCAGCATAACCTGCATTTAATCACCATTAAACAAAATGACTTAGCAGTTTTGCTTATTAAGAAAACAAGCTAGAGTAAACTGGACTACTGGAATATGCTGCAAAGACTGACCTCATTGTGGTGGGTCATGTGATTGTTTGAAATGGTAATGGCGGTAGATCCCATGACAGCATCAACAAGTCCATCAGCACAATGGGAGAGTGAATTGTGATCAATCCATATATGGCTAGAGCCAAAAATTGATATGGCATCACCATCAGCCACTGTCCTCCACCCATAGTGAGTAGGTGAGCTCCTAACCATGGCATTACCAGTGGGTTTACAGTCATGAATGTGAAGACTGTGAATGATCACATTGGTCACAAATTGGATAGTGATGCATCCTCCATTAGCAATGTGCACATTCGCCCCACGACCATCAATGGTCTTGAAGCTATTGACAATCAGTTCCTCTTTCAATTGAATCACCATGTCCCTCTTGAAGACAATCCAGAGAGGCTTATCCTGGATAACAGCATGGCGCAAAGTTCCAGGTTTGGGGTTAACAGGGTCATCATCCCTTGGGTCAGTGACAACATAGAAGCGACCATCACGGCCACCAATGGCATTTCTTCCAAAACCAATCCCACAGTCTGCAAGACGCTTGCGGTTCTTGTGCCAGTTGCCGTCACAGCGCCAGCAGTCATCAATGGGATTACCAGTACCACAGGAGAAGTACCCCAACTTTCTCCTTTCAGTGCTGTTGCGGGCACTCCTGAAATAACATTAAATTTATTGTTATTAACATGGAAAATGCTCTGAATTATTAGAATAGAATTACATCTTAATTTCTCAGAAATCCAATGTGAAAATCGTTAACAAGGTAATTGCATCACACTGTTACTTTTACAGTTCACCATCTAGTAAAGAAAAAGATTCTATGTGTCGGTGGCAGTGACTATACCCATTACCTGCATCTCTTGTGCTTCCTCAGACAGCCAAAACCAATGAGGATACAGATAGCACGTAATGACAAAAGAAGGATTGCTTTTTAGTCAATTTGAGAGAACGACCAATAACGGATAGAATTGTATCTCTGTAGTGCAGGAAGCAAAAAGGGGTATTTGTACGTTGTCTTTGTCATTTAGCCCACATACACATGGCTGAACGCCTGAACCCATCACATGCAACCTCAAAACAGAAATTTTCATAGCCCAAAAACTAACCCTTTTCGCCATTCAAATAAAGTTCATGATTCAGTTGGTATTAAACGGGAAATCAACTATTAAAACAGAAACAAAAGAAGTCTTACATGGACATCTATTTAAAAAAGGGCAAAAAAAGCATTGTACGTTTTAAGTAGTAGTAGTAGGCGAAAGAGACGCAAGAATTTATGTCCGTGGAACACGGATCTGTCAACGGCGTGTAAAAAGCAGAGCAAGAACGTGAAGGGTGATACACACTGATACTGATGCTGATACTGATATGGTATCCATTTCTTAAGCCTTCAAAAAGTGAAAAATTTCACAAAACGACAAGTTCAAAACAGAGAAAATAACCAATATTTTCAAGCATGTTCAAACTCATCCCCGAAATAGTAACTGGGTTTTTAGTACAAATAGGCGCGTTTGGTAATATTAATTACTTATCAGGACCACAGCGTGACCAAAATAACCCCCTCCACCTACTATTGCCACCATTTTTCCATTTATTGGCAGTGAATTTAGTGAGATTTTTCAGGTACTTTAACAAGAATTGCAAATTAAGTGAAATTAGTAAATATATGAAAAGACAATATTAAAAGAGCAAATGAGAAAGAGACGCACATCTCAACCATTGAAGCAATTTCATCTGGGTTATCAACTGCATGCTTACTCAAGGCCTCAGCTACTTCTTCAGCCCTGTAAAAATAATAAACAACAAAATTCGATTAATTAATAATTAATAACCTAATAATTTTTTAATTAGTTGTCAAATGAAAGACGCGTGTCGGTAAGATTAAGCGAGTTGGGAAAATAAGAGCAGATACGAAGTACACTGCTCGAGAATGAGGCAGGGGTCACTCTCCAGTAAAACCGTTGGGAAAGCTTTTTCTGAAGACAGAGAAACTGAGGGGGCGAACCGTCGGCGGGACGAGTTAAATTACTGAAGTAACCTTTAACCTTTATGAAAAGCAAAAGAAAAGGCCATTGTGTGAGGGTAGTTATGGAAATGAGGGAAAAAATGGTACGAATTTTCTGATCCTTGATCTCACTCGATACAACCAACGAAGGAATCCCAGCGGAACCCCAACGGACTAACAACAAATAACGGAATAAACGATCCAGATCTAAGGATCCAGATCTTAACGGCTGAGATCGTTGTCGTACTATTAACGGAAAAAGACGGACGAGCAAACGGTAATCCAACGGTCTCTAAACACTCGAAATAACAGAACCAACGGCTCAGATCAAAATTGACAACTTGAGGAGCTACTTCTGTTTACTTACTTGGCCGCCATTGTTGAGTTCATTGAGCTCTCTGTCTTCATCTTCCTGTAAACATTAAATTAAACAAATAAATTAGAGCTTAAAAACAAAATAAATAAATAAATAAATAAATAAAGTGTGTTTTCTGTGTTTATAGAATTGACATTTTTGTTTATGGTCATTTTCAGCTGATAAATGCAGTTAATATGAAGCAGAGAACCAGATTTATGACCATGAAAATAACGTTTATTTTTATTTTTTATAAAAATAACTACTAAATCGAAATTGCATGATAATGTGGAATTGTGAATGAACTGGGAATAAAAAAACGAAGCCAAAAATGGTAAAAAAATGGAAAATGCAGCTTGATTTGCGCTCAAGACCGAAGCCAAAACGTTGTAGTTTCAGTTTCTCCAGATACAGAACTACTTAGAGAAGCAACGAAGAAAACATAAAGACAGAGAGACAGAGAGAGAGAGTTAAACGAGACCTGGAAACAGAGACGTCTTGTTCGTTACGTACAGAAGCCAAAACGCCGACGAACAACATCAAAACGACAGCCAAACAGAGACAAATGCCACGCTGCGTCACCGCCATTGCGTTGGTTTCTTTGATTTTCCCTCTCTTTCCCACTCTCCAAACACAACCGAGAAAAAAAGAAAGAAAGAAAAAGCAGCAGAGAAAGAGAGAGAGAGAGAAGAAATGGGTGTATGCGTTCTGCAGACTCAGTCTGGTACGTGCTCCAACAAAACGGCCTTCTTATAGACTCTCCATCCTCCAAAATAAAAAAATAAAAACTTTATAATTCATTGAACGCCTTAGTTAACGGCGGCGGGTCTCCGTTATGTTTTGATTTGACCGTAGTTAGGTTTTTAACCTTAAACTAACTAATGCCCTTAACCATACCCATACCATCACTACTATCTCTCACTACACTAACCGCTTCAACTCACGTGCAATCCACGTGACATTGGTTTTTGTATTTTTCTTTTTATCTCAAGTGGCCGTAACTAACTTCTTGCCACGTCAGCGAGGGCGTTACGGAGGTTAGTGTCCGTACTTCGGCAGATGTCACGCTTTCCTGCTGATTTTGCGGTACCGGATAATTGCGTGTGTGAGCGTGAACTTGTATAGAATTTATATTAAATAATTTAATTTAAGAAAAATTAGGGACAAATATTTAATGAGTACTTCTATATTTATGATTAATTATTATTATTTTTTCGGTTGAGGCTGAGGGACTTTGTATTTGCAGGCGCCAATCACGGGCCATAATATAGTCATTTTCTTGACTCGCATTCTCGCAAACACAAATAAGCTTCAACTGATGAAGCAACAATTCTTTAGTTTCTTACTGGTTATTTAATTGCTTTAATGATGTTTTTGGTCTCTGCCGTATGAAGTAATTGTTATTGTTACGTATCAATATCAAGTTTGACGAAAATTGATAGAGAAAAGGCTAATTATCAATTTATCATGGTTATTGTCATTTAATATTTAACCAATTATAATATTGATGTGAAAGAATTTATTCTCTTTGGTATGCAGTTTTGCTACTAATTACAACGTCAACTTAAAAAACTTCTTCATCAATACTTTCATTTTTCTTTTTCTTAAATGTGTATTACATAATACATTATGAAGTTAGAATAAATATTAAAGTTGAAGCTCAATTAGAAAATCTGTCGAAACATATCCTAATGTATCATAATTTAAAGTCTAGTTGAAGAAAAAATTTGATGTCACAACACATGCAACCGGACAAGGACTGATTTAAATGTTCGCAAATTTCTTTACTTCTAATTAATTTCCTATTCATAGGGGTGCCCTTTTCTACTTTTTCCTACTTTGTAGAGCTGAATCTATGGCATTAAATTTCCTTTTTGGGCAGCATGGAAATGTTGAACACACTCGTTTATTTTGTTTTTCAGGCGGCAGCTTGTGGTTCACACTTCACATTCAAAAGGCCGGTTTCTTCAGCTAACTAGTTGAATGAAATAGTGCAATTTGGTTTCCGTTCTAGTCAAAATTGAATTTGGGGAAACTTAGTCAAATGTGGACTACAATTAGTAAAAACAAGTAAATTACCACCAAAAAAAAAAAAAAATCAATACCACACATGTGAGTAGATATGCTACTACATGTGAATTTTGTTCAATTTACGCTCGGATCCTGACCAATATATACAAATCAGCTGCAATAATTCATCTCCTCACTAGACTTCTAGTATTTTGTTTCATAAATGCGAATATTGTGTCACCACCCTCATGTTAATTAATTAACATGTACTCTTTTTCACCCAACTTAAAAAATAACTAGTAAAAGATCAATTCAAAATCAATCATATTTTGAGACATTGTAATGTGGCTGTTCATAAATTATTTAAGTTCGTGTTAGTAATATGATCACCAAAATTTGGCTTGATGAACTCTTAACGAATGTAATTCTTTTTCTTTTTATACATATCAAATTTTTTGTTCTAAAAAAAATCTTAAATGATGTGTTATCACTAATTAATCGGTGAAATAATACAATCGATTGACTTGTTCATTACAAGTATTATTACTAAATACCCATAAATTTTAATTAAATAGCTAGTGCTCCATTATTGAGATTAATAAATAAATCAAATCACAAGAATGCCCACTACGTCAATAGAAAGATTGTGTATGAAATTATGGTTGCAAGCAAATCCATTAAAAACCGGTGCAAAACATTGAACCAAATATAAATTTAACTTCGTTCAACATATACATATAAATTTAACTTCGTTCAACATATACATATAAATTTAACTAGATTTTTAGTGAAACTTAATTAATTGGGAAGCTCGCGGGGAAAGATATCGCATCAATCAAAATAAAACTATTATAATTTTTTTTTTCGTAATTTGTTACTTGTTGATTCAAATGAAGCAAAGGCGTGAGACAATGGGGGAGGGATACTAAAAGTTTAAACAATATGGCGTGGATTGAAGTTGGTAAACCGTAAACCCAAGGTGATAAGAATTTGTGATTAGAAACTAATTAAAAATTAAGCAAAAAATGGAAATTAATTTAATTCAATTTATCGAGCCCTTCGTAGAGAAATAGCGAGTAATTTTGCCTTTTTGGGGGGCAAGATTATGTTGCCATGCGGCAACCAAGTGGTATCAATCATAGCAAGTGCTCACGCTTTGCAAGCCAAAATTTTATTTACGGTTTCACCCCTCATTGTCATCAATATGTACAAAAAGGTACACCCAACCCAACATCATCATCTACTACTAGCTAATAGAACAAGGACCATTGATGGTGTGGACCAATCTCGCGTGGGTTAGTTATTTTGATTTTGACTTTTTAATTTTTACAGTTAGGAAGCTCAATTGAATAATCATTAACTTGCAACAAATTTAATCATAATTTCATCAAAACCATGGGTCATAGTGATTAGTGTCATACCCTTCCACGGTCGAAATTAGATGGATATAAATTCTCTTCTAGTTTAAGATCACATTGTTCGGAATTTGTGTTTGATTATAAATTTGCAATGGATTAGAGTATTTTAACTTGAATTTTTTACTTAAAATGTTGACACAAATATCGGACAAATAATTTTAAAAAATCTAATTGGAGATGAATAACTATTATTAAATATTATTTTGACTTTCAATACGTACATTTGGATTACTTAAATCAATGGCTCAAAATTTATGTAAAAAATTTAAATTGGAATAAGTTCACTCATTTGTAATAGTCTTATTGCGAATTTTAACTGATTTTATATCACAATCCCGGAAATATAATTGGAAATTTTATATGTTGCGATAGATGATGAGACCTAACATTACAAACACACATCATGATAATAATTACGTAAGAAATTATTTCGTATGAATATTCTGATTTTAAAAGAAATACAAATGAAGTTAAAAGACAAAGAAAGCACACTGCAATGTATTTTCTTTTGTTCTTTAGCTAAATTATTAGAATTAATATTTTTTTCCTATTAACTTCGAGCGAATGTCTAAAAGATGTGGATATTTGCATCAAACAAGTGTATTATTGATACATATTTTCAGGCCAACAACCGCTTAGTTACCCTCCTCTTATCTGTTAAAGCGGAGGACTTAAGTTTGAGTCTCCCATGCGTCTAAGGGTTTATCCAAGTAATTTTTAAATATTTTTTTTTTTTGATAATTTGTCCATCCGTATTTTAATTTTGAGAGAAATAAATGATTAAAAAGTCAATTTATACTCTGTCCCCCTACTTTTTATTTAAAAAAAAAATTAAAATTACAGTGAGAGAGGAACAAATTTGATAGTAAGAAAAATTAAGCTAATCATGAATTGTTTCTTGTTTGATGAAAAACCAACCACCAAATATTTGCCTCTCATTTGCTTCAATCCCCCCTAAATTCTTTGCATAATTTGTTCCATTGGCGGGTCGATGAAGGCCCACAAATCCATCAAGCTTAAACAAATTTCATACCTTGACATGTACGCAATAAAGAAAGAGAAGAGGGTGAGACTGAGAGAGAGAGAGAGAGAGATGAGTTAATTGATAATGCCTTTTAACATTTTCACTCAGCTGCATCTTTACAAAGTAAAAAAGAAAAAGATAGATTTTGTAGGCCAATGTTTGTTAACCGAAAATCTGGCGAGTCTTTGAGCTCTCTCTCTACAGCAAATTAGCAGCTTTTATTTTTGTTTTCGTTTTCATTTTTCACTTTTTTTATTTTTATTTTTTTGGGGGCCAAAGCGAGTTGCAGGAGGAGGCAGAATTGACCATTTATCTTCTCAATGTTTTGCTTTAGAATGTTCTCTAATGGAAAATGAAAATGAAATTGAAACATTTTGATTGACTCTCAATTCCGGGAATCATTCAAACAAAACCAAAGTGATTGGCCCTGTCCTTTTTTAACCTTAAAAACAAAAGGTAAAGGTAAATCTCAAAGATGTTTTGTACTGAGTCAAGTCACCATGTCTTCTCCGAAAATAATAATAATAATAACAATAACAATAATAATTAAGTCCCCATGCTCTGCTACTGAGTTTATGCTTATGATCATGTTTTGATTCATAGAGTAATTTTTTTAGTATTACATTATAATTTCACTACATTAGAATAAAAAATTTATAAAGAATTTTTTTTTATATATAATTGCATTAACATTTATTGATATTTACAGTCAGAGATATATTAAAACTAGTTTTGTGATCACACGAGTTGAATCTATTTCAAAATATTTAGGAGACTCGTAACCTAAAACATGAAATGAGAAGGTGCCCATAAGCACAACAGTAACTACCGACAAGCCAAACCTCTTTTTTTTTTTTCTTTTTTGAGCCTTAAGATAATTTTAATTCAAACAAATTGTTTAAAACATTTGAAAAATATATATTTCTAGAAAATATTTATGTATGGTTGATAATGGTGATAATCACTACTGGTCCAAAATATATTCAGGCAAATTTAAATAAAATTTGAGTGTAAATTCTCTTAAAATTTCATATGCATTCGCGTAAGTAATTTTGCTCAAATTCCATTAAAAATTTCTTCTTCTTCTTCTTTTCTTTTTCATTCACAACTAAAATATATGATGCTAGCTAGTGGTTCTATCATCATCAGATGCCAAGTTATTCATCACACCCCACATCAATTGAAGCATGTATCATGTATTATTAAACATAGAAAATATTCCGGGTATAAGTAAATCCATTTGAATGGAAATTATTCTATTTGGGAGACCAATTTCAAACAATGATGATAATTAAACTTATGATGATTTATAGCGATTAGTATAGCAAGCAAAAAGCAATTATAATTAAGGCTAAGATTGAGCAAAAGTCATTATCTACGTACCAACATAGAACAAGCTAGTCTTAATTTTAATTAGGTTAGTGCCAGATAAAAATACCAACATATATGTTATCATGTAGACCCATAATGTCAGCAACCAAATATATTGAGCACATGAGATCAATTTCAACCATCCAATTTTGGTCACCACAACTAATTGTTACAAACAATTTCGATTTCTAAAGTCTTTTTCTTTTCTTTTCTTTTTTTTTGCGATTTTCATTGATTTTGACGCGTTTTGGAAATTAGATATGAATATGACGTTAGCTAGCTACCTATGCTATTGAAAGTTTGATTGGTTTGGACAATGGAGATTGAAGCATCGACCAAGCATGTGTCTTCCATGTGCATGGTGGAACCATGGATACCGCTATTCACATTGTTCCTCGGGCTTTATATATATCAATGACAAATTACTATCTTTTTTGTTTTTTTGGAGTGAAAATGAAAGAATGTGAAAGTTAAGTACCACCATTTCCCGAAGAGATTTTGGGTTACTTGCGTTTCAAGAATTTGGTGTTGTTGTTGTAATAGAAAAATTGTGAATATATCGAAAAACTCGTGAAATGTAAAGAAAAATTTGTAGCAGTATAATGTTGAAGGTAATGCAAGATAAAGATAGCGAGAAGATTTTGATATATATTTTTTTTCTTTTATTTCACTTTCATTATCGGTTCTAGAAAATGTCATAGTCGTAGAGGATCAACAGCAAAGTTAACGCATTGACAAAGACAAAGGAATAAGAGAGTATTGATATGACGCAGATATAAGATTAGAAGCTAACCAATAACCGTGCCCTTTTTCATACTTAATTTCCAATAGATTATTAAGTCAAGTAATTAAGTTAAACAACTCTCTAAATTAATTTTAAAAAAAGCCACTTTTAGTGGCGAACTTCAACGCAGGAGTTCAACCAAGAAGTTTTAGGTAATTGACTCCAAATGTATGTAGAAAATACTTGCTTGTGCACTTTACTCAATTATTTTGCCACCTATTTCTGACTGCTGCGTCACCGTTTCGCCACATGTACTTGTGCATTCCACCTGTCTAATTGACACAAACTAACTTATTTTGTAAGCCTCTTAATTATCAACGTTGAAATCAGAGTATTTTCTAAATAATAATAATAATACCGCTTAAAAGATTTTTAGATTTTATCTGTTAAATCAATTAATATATGCTCCAATCCTCTAAAATGTGAGGGATGTACTATATTAATTTCCATATTAGGTTTGCACTTTGAATTCTACTTATATCAAAGTTACTAAGGTTGGGCTTTGTAAGAATCACAAAGCGGCAGTGAAATGACAGAATGAATAATGATATTAGGTCTGAATTATTATCATAATACTTGAGTTTCAATTAATGCGCGGTAGTTTATCTGTAAGTGCCACGTCATATTAGATACCAATATTTATTAATTTTTTATAAATTACAATTTCACACCTCCTTACATAAATATTAATAATTTTGTTGAAAATAAAATATTGAGCAAATGATTGAGATTCATAACATTATTTTTATATAAAGTGTAAAAAGCAGAAAAAAGAAAAAAAACAGTGATGCAACATATGCTATCATCTTATTTATGTGAATCCGATATGGTGGAGCCCGGAACCCGATTAAAAAGGTCAAACTATACGAGCCAGCTCAAACATGACTGGATAAACAAACTGGGGCCCTGTAAAATGAGCCAATCATAAATCAGCAACCAGAAACACCGACCACAAATGCATGCGAAAGTCACGTGGCCACTCACCGCTCATTGAGGAACAACTCCCAGCACACGTACACGAACTCCCTTCCTTTCAATTTTCATTGGCTTACAACTTTCAACGTCCTTTTAGTATTAATTATTAAAATAAATAAACTAATAAATAAGTAAGTATTTTTCATTTTATTATTTTTGTTATCTTATGCACAATCTTTGCTTGCGGAGTGATTGCCGGGGCTTACAAATTTACTACCGGCACAACAGAACCGTTCGATTTATTTTAATTTAATTTATTAAGACAACAATACAATTTAAAAATAAGAAAAGAGAGAACGTGCATAAGAAAATGGCCACCTGGCAGTAAGTACGGATAGGTTGGTCCAACAATTAACGGAAGAATCTATGAGCTGGAATAAATAAATAAAAGTATGATGTCTTATCCAAACCATAAATCGACGGTTTGGAATAGCCTTTGCTGGCGGCCATAGGTAATGGGTCCAATTTATTCAATTACACAACACTTCTTAATTACAATTTTAAAAAATTATTTTATTCGACACGATCGATTGATGCAGATCAAACGTAAATATTAAACGTGTTATTTTTTGTCATAACGGATTTTGACGCTAATTGTCGATTCTAGTTATATATATCAGCATATTAATTATCCAGTTCTATACTTAGAAAGAATTAATTAAATGCTTGTCTCGCAACATCTCTGGATAAATAATTATTAATTGGGTTTTTGAAAATATACAAATATTTGCAAGAAAGAAATTTTACCTATACCAATGCGTTTGTGGTTTGTATGTGCCATGTCAAAAGATTGAGAGAAGCTAGTGTTGGTTTTGGGTGGTTGACAGAGGAAAAAGGGCTAATTGTCTCCTTTTAACAACTAATAATCTTTTTGCTAGGTGGGAATCCAAGAATAGGAATTAGGAAAAGAGGGGGTTGTTGTCATAAATTAAGGCGGTATATAAAGTAAAAGAGTCAAGTCAAGTTTGTGTAACTTACAAGCACTAAATGTCTACACAAGTTTCTTTTCTTTTTTTTCTTTTTTTTTTTTTATTTGAAGACCTATATCTCTATTAACCCGTAGCTTTGGTCATTAACTACCCAATTGAGTTGGTAATTACTTGATTTTCATATTCACCTAATTTCCATCGGTTATGGGCTTATGGGGGAGAACTAAAAGGATTAGTTCAATAAAACAAAATGATGGTTAGGACTTAAATATCACAAGAACCATTTTGAGATTTATTTTTTTCCAATTAAAGGTAAGAAAAGTTGTCACATTATGGTTTCGTTATCACATCATGGTTTCCAAATTTTGACTATTGATTGTAGTTTTCAATTGATTCTTTGCATGCACTCTCATGCAATTTAGATATAAATACTGAATATGATTATAACTTTCAGTACAAGCAAATTTATTTATTGCGATGTAAATGGGTTTTAATATAGGATTGTGGTGTAGAAAAAAATGAAGTGTGCTTTGCTATACAACTGGCTTAATGGTTACTAATTGTCCTCTTAAAAATATAATTTTTCAAGGCCATAACCCCACTTCACATGGGTTAAAATCTTTTATCTTCATCAACCTAGATTCTTGCATTCATCCTTGGCTCCGCCAACAAAGAGAAACACAAATAAAAGTGTTCTTTTTTTTAAAAAAAAAAAAAAGAAAGAAAGAAATTACCAGAGAAAATGAGCTGCGAATTTCTTGGAAAAATTTGATGTGTAAAATTGACTTTGCTTGTTACATATTCTATATGTAATTAAACGCGTTTTGACATCTAATTATAATCATTGCATGCCCTATCAGTCATAATTCCAACTGTCAATAATTAAACTCATTTGTACTTTTTTATGATGTTGAGTTGAGTGAAAATTTTTTTGCCTTATTAGTTAAGAATTAAGAGAAGTGACTGGAGGTAAAAATGTCTTTTTCACTTTTCCTTATGATTATCTTGCAGCATAACAAGCCTGGGCTATATACCCTTACAACTTAAATATAAATATATAAAAAAAAAAATGTTACGAAATTGAAAGTTACTACGTTAGGGTTTTGAGATTTCACTTTAAATAAAAGCGAATAAACGCATATGCGATCATTCTTCTTTATAAATGGGTAAAATAAACTCTAATTATTATGTAAATGTGATTATGAACATTAGACTTCAAGTTAATTGGGGTCTCACTAATAAGCACTTTCATTTTGGTGATCTAATGATAATAAATGAATGTAATTAAACATCAAGGCAAATGGCAATAGGCAACTCTACTATAGCAATAAGAAACATTTGAGTGACTTTATTTAAAGCACAATTATTTTAAAATTCCACAAATACCGGATGAACTGAAAATCAGATTATTCCTTCTTCATTTTGCTTCCTAATTCAGCGGTACTTTTAGCACATGACTCACCGACGATGTACAATAATTACAATGAGAGATTATGTAGAGGAATTGGTCAAATCCAATGAAAACAAGGACAAAAATCTTGTAACGTTCTTCAAGGAAATTATTCCTTTTTTCGCCCCCTTGATTCATTGCATATGGAACATAACATATGGCCTTAAATTTGTTGTTATCTTGTCATATTTTATTTATGTACAGATAATTTTATCATCTAAATTTTAAACTAAGTATGGAAATACAAAAATGTAATGTTCCAAAAAGAGGAATCGCCAGTTGACAAGTTTCAACTCACAATCATTTATCCAATCATATTGTATCTACAACAAATGATGAGATCGTATGCTCTCTGCATGTTCTGAATTTTGGAATGTTTGTGCCAAGAAATAAAAATATTGATTTTAGCAAAATGTCAAATTAAAATAATGACCTAAATATTACGTGTTCTAGTTAAGGGGCAAATTTCGTGACATTCTTATGGTTCAGTTTGGTCTAATTTCTTGGTACATTCTTATATATAGTTTGTGTGTGTCTCTCTCTCTATAAATGTATGTATGTATATATATGTATGTATGTATGTATTGCTCTCTCTCTCTCTCTCTCTCTCTCTCTCTCTCTCTCTCTCTTTTCATGTTGACACGTTATCAAACCATATATTTTAGTAAAATGTCTACACTAACTCTATTATTAAAAATACGGTTTGATAGTATATTCGTATATAAAAAAAAAAAATGAAAACGCTAACACTTAAAAATGATATATTTCACCCCTAATCTACTTGGATGCGAATTTTGGTGAGATGACTAAAATAACATTTCAAACAAGTTACCTAACTTTTTTAAAAAAAAAAGTATAAATAATAATTCATTCCTTTACAAATAGCATGAAAATATATATATATATATATATATATATATATATATATATATATATATATATATATATATAATCTCTTGCACAATTCGCTACGCGATTGGTAAAAATAATTTAATAAATAAAGTTTACTTCTCAAATAAAAACTTCAGTCTAATTTTTGTTTGAGATCTCTATACATTAACAAACATATAACTTATTTTTAATCTCTATCAGAAAAAAAAAAATTTTAATCCTTCATCTGATTCATTTATAAGATACATTCCAAAAGAATTAGCTAGCAAAATTGAGTGGAGTTTCGTGGCTTTAGTACTTCAATTCAAGGATTGCTAATAAAATCCAAAAAGAGACATGCACGAAACTTCTTTCGCTTTTGTGTACGTTTTCTTTGGAATACGAACTTTCCATGAAATTGGGCGAATCCGTGCAACATTAGAAGACACTACATTTTTAAGGATTTAAGATAAATATATCATCAAGCATTGGCGTTAATATCAATCTTCACTACTATTACCATATCAATCAAGAATGGTAGTTAGTCGAATCAGCTTTGAAAAAATTTAATGGAAAAGGATGACGTTCTCTTGTTTCAGTGAAATAATTCCGGAAGCATTCTAATCTTTAGAAATAGTTACATAAACTTCTTTTAAGATATGCACATATGTTTGGGGGCAAAGTTAAAGGTAGACTAACCCGGACTATAATCGAGATAAGTTTTTTTTTATTTTTTTTCTTAAAAAAACAGTTAATTTGAAAATTGCCTCTATATTTAAAAAAAAAAAAAACCTCATTTGTTTAGTATTAAATGAATAATATGGTCGTCTAAAGTTGCTCTTTTAATTATTTAAAACATTAGCCAGTAAGTAAACAAAAGTACAAAAGCTTATGGGGCATGAATTAAACAAACAAATTGAGAAGAAACAGAGGATGCAGAGAATTTTGCCAAGGGGAGAGAGCTGATTCTTCATTCATTTATTGACGAATTCTGAATCGATGTAATCAAGTAATTATATTACTCATATATGTAGTAATTTGTGGCCAATGAAAAATAACCATTTAGGTGGAGAAGTGCAGGGTCCAAATTTGAGTTTATCACTAACAAACCTAATTACTATTATTTAATTACATGGTGAAAAACCACATGTTTTACAACAGTTCTAATATCTCTTTATTGAGAAGATATTACTAATTAGTGGCAGTAATATTACAGTGGTTCAATATCAAAAAACTAATCAATCAAGCCAAGAAAAATATTGCAAAATTAATGTTTGTGAACACCAATTAGGAAGAAAAAAAAAATCAGCCCATCCTAAAAAATGTTAGTAACTTCGCCACTGCACATGCTAGAAAGAAATTTCTGTAGTTATTTATGAAGACAATACGGTATGTCGGTATCTACGATCATTTCTCCAAGCCATGAGGTGTTGTCACTATCATTTTCTCAAAAATTAGTTTCATATTAATTATTTCCGTAGTTCTTTTTATATTTTTTTCGGAAATAATAATAATAATAATAATTAAGTTCACATGTATGTGCAGAAAGTATACGCATGCAATTCATACGCATGAAACAATGCCAAAGGGAGAGACCCTTCAAGAAATTATTAAAACCACCGCATGTGTGTGCAGGCAATTGCAAGATATGTTAATGCATTCAATCATCAAAAAGTAAAAAGAAAAAGAAAAAAGTCACATTAAAATACGTACATACATATAAAAGAATAATAAGATGAATGCCAATTAATTCGATAAGCATTTTATTCTAATACAACATTGCATGATACATCACTGAAAATATTACTTAATATTATACTGTACAAATTCAGAATCTGTCCCAATATATGATCGTTAAAACCCAACACATACAAAAAGATTCGAACGGTTAAAAACCCCACTGCTCCACCTGAGAGTGATTTACAATTGGATAAGCATTAATGATTATAAAATTAAGAAAAAAAAAAATCTTTAAAGAATTATGATGGAGTTGATTTTATGGATGTAGAAAATGAAGCAAGCACATGGATGCATGTGCTACGAAAAATTTATGAGAAAATCAAATATCAAATTCCAAATTTCCAGTTGCCTTTTTTGTTTGGTTGGCTGCTGAACAACAGCGTACATTTGTCCCCACATCACTTTTATTTCTCTGTGGCCACACACTTTCTGCCACGTATAACTCTAATTTTTCACACAGAAGTTGCCACGCTGTCAATTGAACTTGCCTCGCTTGCTTGCCGCCCCCACCGGATCCAATTATATCCATTTGTCAATTTCAGTCGTCTGACAAACACAAAAAATGATTTTGGTTGGGAAAACAAAATTAATTTCAATAATTTGTTTTTGGCGATGTGGGTCAACAATTGTGCTAAAGTAATGCATTGACAAAATAAATGTGCTGTAGGGATTAGAGAATTAACAAGCTTTCAATGAGGAAATTCTTATGATTTCATGCCATTGATTTTGTAGACTTTTTTTTTCCTCCCTCTTTTGTGTTCATCATGCTAAGAGCCTAAGATGATCTTTCATACCCGAAATTTCCAGCAAAATTTAATGGGTATGTTCAATTTCTTAAGTATAGAACAACAGAATTAATTTTTTAATTTCATTAAATAAATTTCTCATTGTTCGAAAGAAAAATAAAATAGTAATGGTAGACATTTTAAATTTTTTATTACAAAATGACATGGCAAGTGATATGTTATGATAATATTCAATTGAATAAGAATTTTTATATATTTTTTTAAATTATTTATTAAATATTGCAATTACCCACATCATGAGCGACACATTATTGGGTCTTACAACAATATCTCAAGAGTAGTATTACTCTTGATCTATTTTTTGACTATTTGACGCTGCATAGGGACTATAGGATACAATATCTCTAAGATACCATTGTCACATCCCGCATTATTTTGAAAGTAGAAAATTGCAGGATAATTTTTGGAATATTTATCTTTGCTAAGGAGGATATTGTAGTGAACAAAATTCTTGACAGCTTAGGCAAGGCTCCAGGGTGCATACGAAATGGGCCAGTCATGCCCCGCTTCGGCATAACAAATGAGGCTGAGGAGCCCTGAAGCTTCTACTGGGCAGGCCCATGCCTGTGGCTTTCTCGGAATTTGATATTACATGAAAACCATGCAACAGCGATGCTATAATACTATATAGGGAAATAATTTTCATAAGCCATAAAAAAATTGATGTTAGTTTAGATCAGTTATAAACAAGAATAAACTCCACATCTTGTCTTATAGAACTTGCTTTGACATAGTAATAATTATCAATATATTATAAAAGATATATGCCATTTTCATTTAATGTTTCAGATTGAATACATATTTTTCTAAAATTATTAGGAAAATAATTTATTATTTAAACTTTTCAAGATAACTTTACATAATCCTAACACTACCTATCTGTATTGGTTTGCTGAAACTTAGTTTATCTTGTTTTATCACTATTCATATATTAAATTTGACATGTTTTATTAATTAATTATTGATGTAACACATGCGTTACCTCTATATCATTTACACTAAGAATAACTAAATAAAAATAATAATTTTTGCATATATATCTCAATTAAGTTATAATCTCGTCACAGTGATAAAATGAGTTTAGTTCTAATATTATGACTATAGATAGAATTTTCTATAGTAGCATCTGTTCAACTTCAACATTAGCTCTTCCTCCCAAGCGATTGAAATTAATTTTCTCTTCAGCAATTAAGTTCAACAATGGTTTATTGAAACTGTCAACAAATTATTGTAAAAAAATAATAATAATAGTAATAGTAAATAAATAAATAAATAAATAAATAAATAATTTACAGAAATTATCCGAGCTGCATGGTGTTGGTAAAATCTGTTATGACACAATGATTTGGATCTGGATCTTTGACTCTTGACCCTTCATTTCGACACACATTGAATCAAATGATTTTTAAAAAAGTGATTAAAAAATATACATACGTATACATATAGATATACATAAAACACAAATAATAATAACATAAAAAAATAAAATGCTTATGTAAAAGAGGGTATTTACCAATAATAAATTCGGAAAAAAGAGCTAAAAAGAGGATGAGGGCAACCATTTGAAGCTTTCGTGATGCCATCTTTAATTTTGGTACAAATTATTATTATAAAAAATAAATAAAAGTTTTAAAATTAATATTATAAGGGTTTTTTTTTACTATTTAAATTATTGTGAAATAACAATTAGTTGCAACAAGTATTGCACCATAATATACATTTTACCTTTATTTTACCATAGAAGAATTACAAAATATTAAATTTTACCTTTTAAAGAAAAAAACACATTCTAATAAAACCTAATAATTTTCACTAATGTATCAAAAGCCCAAAAAATTAAATAGAAGTTTACGTTTACACATAAAACCTATAACCTGAGGTTTCTGACTTTCTATAATGCATTTATTACGATAATTTTTCATTCAATTAATATCAATTTAGTTTTAATTATTAATTATTGATAACAAATAAAGACGAATAACAAACATACACACACAGCCACACACTATGACAAACATTTCAAACGATAATAATATTTATATTTAATTGATAACATATGAATTTACAAGTTTTTAATTTTTCTCAATCATCAATAATTAAAATTAAATTAATATTTAATTGAATAAAAAATATTATTAAAATGATTGATATCTAATTAATAATTAATTTTCAATATAATTAGTCCTTCACCGTATACTTTTTATTTAGTATTTACGAAGAATTAGGTATATATGAAAATTAATTAGAAGTAATTACTTCATAAGAATATACATTATGATGAATCAAATCAAACTCCCCAAAAATTATTAACTGGAGAAAAAGTTAGTTTTTATTTCCCAGTTATTTTGGGTTGCTTACCATTTTCTAGATTAACTATTACTTCTTAAATCTTAATTATTATTTGCAGAAAATTTAATCAATTTTCCGAATGTGCTTTTAATCCAAATTCAATTGGACTGAATAGATTTTCAGTTGGGCCAGTCCAAGCCTAGAAATTACAAAAGTAAAATATGGCATTTTTGGTCATTTGAAGTCTAAGTGAACAAGTGAGGATCAGATCTGCTATAATGATGGGTTATTATTCTTAAAATAAAAAAAATGATAGGTTATTAGTTAAGATTGTTTTTAAAAGGATCAATAGTGACTTTAAAAATTAAAAATTAATTTGGATACTTGATATAGTTTTTTAGAAATCATTTTAATAAAATCGCTCTATTTTATGGTAGATGAATCAGCTTTATATTTAATACAATTTCTTATAAATTCTCATATATATAATAAAAAATTTAAAATTATCTTTATTAATTAGGAAATAAAATCATTAATTTTAAAAATATTAATACTATTATAAATTATATTGAGATAATAAAATAAAAAATAAATTTTTTTTATTTTAGTTATCAATTATTATATATATACAATAAAAAATATTTTATAAATTTAATTTAATATTGTATCTAATTCAATTATTTATAATGTTACAATAGTTTAACAATAAGATTTATAAAATACATAAAACTATTTTTAAAATTCACGGTATTTATAAAAATAAATTTTATGAAATATTTAATTGATTCACTTTACAACTAATTATTTTTAAAACACAATTAACATAAATTATTTTTAAACTTACAATATCACCAAACTAGGCTTATTTTAATCATCCAAATACGTGCAAATTGAGAAATCGTTGAAAGCTTTTTCAACCATGTTATGTAATCTAACAAGTAAGAAGAATAATATGTTTTCTTTTCTGCATAAGCGTTGGATATTTTAATATATACAATAAGCATTTTTTTTTAAACAAAATACATAATAAGCTTCTACTTCAACATAATGACGCTGACGCGAAATTCGTCGGAAACTGAATAGCGAAGTTGCGGACACGGCGGGCTACATGATTGAAAATCATTTGGGTATTTTATCAATTGAATCGGCGTTCTTTTAGAAATGGACTCAAATACCCTTAGTTTGAAAATTACGTCACTTAAGTCCTTTCTGGTGACACTTATATCTCATTTATTACTTTAGTGGCTTAAAGTCTATTTTACTCTTAATTTCAATTATTATTTTTTTAAGCTTTGTATAAATTCGATTATATATATATATATTGTAAATTTTATTTAAGTTTCTTTCTATTATGTTGATGTTAGTTAGTTTAATTGATAAAATTTTTTAAAATAATACAAAAGGTCTAAATTTAAACTCTATTTATGTAATAATGTATATGTGAAGTCATGAAGTCAAACTCTCTGATCACATTGAAACGGTGGCATATAAGGCAGACAGTTAAGTCTGTTAGAAAGCACGTGGGGAGCTCGTGATTCATTTAAAGATCAAACGACGTCAAAACATGCGTTTTGTTCTTAACAAAACTAACGGCTTGGGACACGTGTATCGTAGCTGTGCATTCTGGATTTGAGTTCGGTTATTCTTCTTCTGTTATAAATATAGTTTTCCAGCTGAGAGAAAGGGATTCAGGGAGAGGATTCTGGAAAGGTTCGGGGTTGAGAGAGAGTGATATTTCTTGAGCTTTGTAATCTTGATAACAGAATACTTGTATTTTCTTCATGAGATCAATCTGAAAGTGCTCTGATGGTTTCACTCGTGGATGTAGGTCTTTGAAAGACTGAACCACGTAATTACTTGTTCTTGCTGATGCTTGCTTTCTGTTTTACTTTGATTCTTGTTTCTGTCGCCATTATTCTTTAACGAGAAGCAGTGTGAGGTTTGAATTGGATCAGTTTAGTTTTTGTGCTTGATAGCAACTTGTTTTGATCTTTGTCAAAGATCTTGGGCAGAGTTTTGTGTATTGATTAGGATAAAGATATCAATCGAAACTCTACAATTGGTATCAGAGCTTGGTGTTTGATAAAGATCCAAGTATGGCTACACAGAAAGTTGATCTGGAGAAATTCAATGGAAGGAATGATTTCAATATGTGGAAAGTGAAGATCGAAGCGCTCCTGGTTACACAGGGTTTGGGAGGTGCACTTGAATCGAACTAAGAGGAAGGAAAGAAACCTCCTCATCTAAGACTCTTGAGCATTGACCAAATTGATAAGAAGGCAAAAGCAACCATAATTTTAAGTCTTTCGATTCTCGTGATCGAGAGGGTTCTTCAAGGACACATCTGTGACAGCCCTGATGGAGAAGCTAGAGAACTTATACATGAAGAAATCCCTTGCAAATAGGCTCTACATAAAAAAGAGAATGTTCACACTGAAGATGGCTGAGGGATCATCATTAGATAAGCACATTGGTGAATTTAATCAGGTTTGTGATACCTTGGCTACTATTGATGAAGCTTTGGATGATGAGGGGAAGGCCTTGTTACTGATTAGCTCACTACCAGAATCATTCAAGAATTTTGTTGATGCTCTCATGTATGGTAGGGAATCCCTTACTTTGGATGAAGTTAAATCTGCTCTCAACACAAGGGAGATACAAGAAAAACAAGGGAATCTTGGAGGTGAGTCTGGTGAGGGATTGACAGTAAAAGGGAAGCTTGAAAAGAAGAAGAAGCAAGGGAAGCCGAAGACCAAGAACAAGGTTTTAAAGTGTTTTCAATGCCATAAAGAAGGTCACTTTAAAAGGGACTGCCCAGAGAGGAAGTCTAAGCAGAAAGATCATAAAAATCAGAGTGGTGATGCAGCAGTAGTGGAAGATGAAGGATATGAGTCAGCAGGTGTACTGATTGCCTCTGATATTAATCAAGAAGGTAAATGGGTTTTGGACTCTGGATGCTCATTTCATATGTGTCCTTTTAAGAATCATTTCTTTGAGTATCAGGCCTGTGATGGAGGGAAAGTGATGATGGGAAACAATGCAGTTTGTGAAATTGTAGGTGTGGGAAATGTGAAGTTAAAAATGCATGATAAATCTGTCATTGAACTAAAACAGGTGAGGCATGTTCCTGATCTAAAAAGGAATCTAATCTCACTTGGAATGATGGATTAGTTAGGGTGCATTGTCAGAGTCCAAGATGGTGTTTTATCTGTAATCAAAGGTTCTCAGGTGTTGTTAAAGGGATTAAGGAAGAATGGGTTGTATATTTTGGAGGGTACTACTGTAACAGGAGAAGTTTCTGTGTCATGCAGCTCTAGTGCTGACAAAACTAGACTGTGGCACTTGAGGCTTGGTCACATGAGTCTCAAGGGGTTAAAAGAACTTTCAAAACAAGGGCTGTTAGGAGAGGATCACATTGAAGATTTGGTGTTATGTGAGGATTGTGTTCTAGGAAAATCCTCAAGGGCAAGTTTCAAATCATCAGTGCACACCACAAAGGGTACTCTGGACTATATACATTCTGACCTTTGGGGTCCTGCACAAGAAATATCTCTAGGTGGAGCTAGGTATTTTGTGTCATTCATAGATGACTACTCAAGGAAAGTCTGGGTTTATCTCATTAAACAGAAGGATCAGGTATTTGACAAGTTTAAGGAGTGGAAAGCCTTGGTTGAAAATCAGACAGGTAAGAAGATAAAGAAGTTGAAAACTGATAATGGGCTGGAATATTGTAATCAGGTGTTTGACAAGTTCTGTGCAAATGAAGGAGTAGCAAGGCACAAGACAGTGAGGTTGACACCTCAACAAAATGGTCTTGCTGAGAGAATGAACAGAACTCTCATGGATAAAGTGAGGAGTATGATGTTTCAAGCAAGATTACCATTAAGCTTGTGGGCTGAAACTCTTAATACAGCAAGTTACTTGGTGAATTTAAGTCCCTCTTCTGCTATTGGTTTCAAGACCCCTCATGAGATGTGGACTGGACAAGCAGCAAGCTATTCTAGCTTAAAGGTGTTTGGCTGTCAGGCATATGCTCATGTAAACCAAGGGAAGTTAGCACCAAGAGCTTTGAAGGGTGTTTTCATTGGTTATCCTGATGGGGTGAAAGGATACAAACTCTGGTGTACAGACTTGACTCCACCAAGGTGTATCATAAGCAGAGATGTGGTTTTCAATGAAGAAGAAGTGGCTGATAAATTTCACAAAGATAAAAACCAAAAGATGATTCAATCCTCCAGTCATCAGTTTGAGGTGGAGACATCTATCCAGAACAACTTAGAGGAAGCATCAACTTCTGATAAGATCAGTTATGAGATAGATGGCATACAAGATTATCAAGATAATCAGAAAGCTCAAACTCAGTCTCAAGATTATCAGCTAGTAAGAGACAGACAGAAAAGACAGACTAAAGCTCCTAAGAGGTATGGTTTTGCTGACTTAATTGCTTTTGCATTACATTCTGCTCATGAGATTGATATTGAAGAACCAAAGAGCTTTAAGGAAGCTGTGAATTGTCGGTATGAGGATGAGTGGAAACAAGCAATGGATGATGAGATCATTTCTTTACATAAGAACTGCACTTGGGTGTTGGTTAGAAAGCCTAAAGATAGGAGAGTGGTGGGATGCAAATGGATATTCAAAATTAAAGAGGGTCTCACAGCCTCTGAACCCAAAAGGTTTAAAGCTAGACTTGTTGCTAAGGGATATACTCAAAGGGAAGGGGTTGATTTTAAAGAGGTTTTTTCACCAGTTGTGAGGCATGCTTCAATCAGGCTTCTGTTAGCTTTAACAGCTGAATATGATCTAGAGCTGGAGCAACTAGATGTGAAGACTGCTTTTTTGCATGGAGAGTTGCAAGAACAGATCTATATGACCCAACCTGAAAGGTATGAAGTTCCTGACAAAAGGGATTATGTCTGTTTACTTAGAAAGTCACTCTATGGTCTTAAGCGACCCACGCAGCGCGTGGTACCTTAAGTTTGATGAGTTTATGATAACTCATGAGTTCAAGAGATGCAGCTATGATTGTTGTGTCTATTATAAGTTGTTAAACTCAAGAATGCATATCTATCTGCTATTGTATGTAGATGATATGCTCATTGCTTGTAAGGATATGGTTGAAATTGAAGCACTTTCGAAACTCCTCAATACAGTTTTTGACATGAAAGACCTGGGAAGAGCAAAGAAGATATTAGGGGTTGAAATCATCAGAAATAGGAGCAAGGGCTCAATCTTCTTGTCACAAGAGAAATATCTAATAAGGGTGCTGGAAACTTTTGGCATGCTTGACAGTAAACCAGTGCAACAACCATTAGCAGCTCATTTCAAACTGAGTAAGCTGTCTTGTCCAAAAACAGAGGAAGAAAAGTGTGAAATGGATAAAATTCCATATGCAAATGCAGTGGGATGCTTGATGTATGCCATGGTACTAACTAGGCCAGATATCTCACATGCTGTGAGTGTAGTCAGCCGATACATGGCATCACCTGGCATAGAACACTGGAAAGGGGTGAAATGGATACTGAGGTATATCAGAGGCACTCTAAGCCTTGGTTTATTGTATGGAAGAAAAGATGTTGATGGTACTGGTTTGTGGGGTTTTGTTGATTCTGATTATGCTGGAGATATGGATAGAAGCAGGTCACTAACTGGTTACATGTTTTTCCTTAATGGTTCCCTGGTAAGCTGGAAAGCTAGTCTGCAAAGTGTGGTTGCTCTTTCAACTACGTGTTTAATACACTGCAGCAACAGAATCAATCAAGGAATCTATGTGGCTTAGAGGGCTGTTAGCAGAAATTGGTCTTAAGCAAGAGTATGTGACAATTTCTTGTGATGGTTCTAGTGCCCTGCATCTCTGTAGAAATCCAGCTCATCATGAAAAAACTAAGCATATAGATATAAAGCTTCATTTCATAAGAAATGAGGTCTCAAAAGGGGTGATCAAGATGATAAAAGTCCATATTGATGAAAATCCTTCTGACATGCTCACCAAGGTGGTTACAGCGGCTAAGTTCAAGAAGTGCTTGAGCTTAGCTGGGATTTGCAATCTCTGAATTGCATAAGGATAGTGGACGGATCAGAGCTGGAGTTTGGTTCAAGGTGGAGAATTGTGAAGTCATGAAGTCAAACTCTCTGATCACATTGAAACGGTGGCGTATAAGGCAGACAGTTAAGTCTGTTAGAAAGCACGTGGGGAGCTCGTGATTCATTTAAAGATCAAACGACGTCAAGACATGCGTTTTGTTCTTAACAAAACTAACGGCTTGGGACACGTGTATCGTAACTGTGCATTCTGGATTTGAGTTCGGTTATTCTTCTTCTGTTATAAATATGGTTTTCCAGCTGAGAGAAAGGGATTCAGGGAGAGGATTCTGGAAAGGTTCGGGGGTTGAGAGAGAGTGATATTTCTTGAGCTTTGTAATCTTGATAACAGAATACTTGTATTTTCTTCATGAGATCAATCTGAAAGTGCTATGATGGTTTCACTCGTGGATGTAGGTCTTTGAAAGACTGAACCACGTAATTACTTGTTCTTGCTGATGCTTGCTTTCTGTTTTACTTTGATTCTTGTTTCTGTCGCCATTATTCTTTAACGAGAAGCAGTGTGAGGTTTGAATTGGATCAGTTTAGTTTTTGTGCTTGATAGCAACTTATTTTGATCTTTGTCAAAGATCTTGGGCAGAGTTTTGTGTATTGATTAGGATAAAGATATCAATCGAAACTCTACAGTATATAACCTTCCAATAAGAAGCATTACGTTGTAACAAGAACATACGTACTTATTGCTCTTTTATTGTATAAGTGGCGGTTAGAAATCTTTTTTTTTTTTAAATATTTCATGATTCAGTACTATTTTTACATTTCTCTCATACATTGATTACATGCAACATAGAGTTCAGGCGAGCTCAGTGCTCTGTTGATATAGCATGTGCATGATCCCATGATCTATGCTTCATATATAGTCGTTTTTTATATCAAATTTGTGACGACTCTTATCTTTGAAATAAATTGCATGTATAGGGAGGACTCA
Source organism: Luvunga scandens (assembly GCA_030449905.1). Lineage (NCBI taxonomy): Eukaryota > Viridiplantae > Streptophyta > Magnoliopsida > Sapindales > Rutaceae > Luvunga > Luvunga scandens. Next base: position 17,235 of record JASUUG010000739.1, on the reverse strand, counting down.
AGTGATGTATTTTACAAAAAATAAGTTCTCAAATGATTAAACCCCAAATACTATTAATGGAGAGACTCGATGACAAAGTTCATTTGCCAGCAAATAGATCACAAAACTACAAACAAAACGCATATTCCCTTTGCTTACGTAGATGCTAAAGCCAAAGCTGCTACAAATGACTCAACACCCAATGCAATTTCTTTTCTTTCAAGGATTATGATTCATGAAACCGCAGTAACAAACAACTTATAAACAAAATCGACAGAAGAGAGATATAAAGTCTCTGACTGAAACTGATCATGGGGAACTGTGGAGCACTCAAGATTCTTTTAGCCATATTCTTGATAACAACAACAACAACAAAGGTGGTGGCGGCGGCGGCGGTGGCGCCACAGCAACCAATACCGACCACTTTACAAGGTCCATTTGAGCCTGTAACGCGTCGTTTTGATCCTTCACTGCGTGGAGGAAGTGATGACTTGCCCATGAATCACACCAGGCTCAAGAAGAATGTCACTTCAAATTTCCCAGAACAGATAGCTCTTGCAATCTCTTCACCAACTTCAATGTGGGTTTCTTGGGTCACTGGTACTACTGTTAATATCTTTACATGTTCTTGATGTTTGATTTGTTTTCTTGTGTTTTGTGTTGTTTGATGGATTTGTTGAAATGTGTTGGTTTGTTTTTGTTCAGGGGATGCACAGATTGGCTCTAATGTGACTCCTCTTGATCCTTCAACTGTTGCAAGTGAAGTTTGGTATGGGAAACAAAGTGGAAAATATACTAGTAAAAAGGGAGGAAATGCAACTGTTTATAGCCAATTGTATCCGTTTAAGGGCCTTTTGAATTATACCTCTGGCATCATTCACCATGTGAAGATTGACGGTAAGCGTAGCATTGTGAATTTTGATGTTGGCAAATTTATTTGGCATTAGGATATTTGTTCAATTGTCATTCGTCACAATTTGTTACTCCTTTATTGGCTGCTTGAGGAATTGCAATTCAAAGATTAATACGTCTTGCTTGGAATAAAATTCTTAACTGGCTATTTTTGAATGCTTTAAGAGGTGATAGTGGTAGTTTGATTAGGTAGATGTTTCTGGGATTGATAGGGGTGATGATTGTGTTTTCTGCCATTCATTTTTCTTGATAAGTATCTAGCTGTACTGAGAAAGTTCACTTCGTAATGACAAACTCTGCCGACAGTGGAGGCTGATTAGAGAAATTTTACCTATCCTCTATGAATAGTCAGCAGATTAGAAAGCATAAAAAATGATTGTAAGGAGAGTTTTTGTTGGCTTAAAGACTCACTTGTATATTGTGTTCATTTTACTTCTAGAACCTCTGAGTTCTGTATCTGAATGAGCATTGGTGAAGCCGAAATGAGTTTAAGCGAATGTAGTTCAATGCTTCTCTAACGGGAAAGCTTCAATGCCAGTGATATTTGATGATTCCTTAGTTTTAGTGGAAGCTCATAATCTCATTCAATAATTAAATAGGCAGAAAGTACTAATTCTTTGACTAACTCGTAGGTCTTGACCCTGGAACAAAATACTATTACAAGTGTGGGGACAGCAAAATTCCTGCTATGAGTGCAGAACATGTCTTTGAAACCTTGCCGTTGCCTAGCCCAACTTCTTATCCTCGTCGAATAGCAGTTATTGGGGATCTGGGTCTCACTAGCAATTCTTCAACAACTGTTGATCATCTGATACGGAATGATCCCTTATTGATATTAATGGTTGGAGACTTAACTTATGCAAATCAGTACCTCACAACTGGTGGGAAAGGAGCTTCTTGCTACTCATGTGCATTCCCAGATGCACCTATTAGAGAGACATATCAGCCCCGCTGGGATGGCTGGGGAAGGTAATTTCTCATATTTTTGGTAAACTCTCACGTCTTGCATTCTTTCTTTTTTTGATTAAATTCAGTTGCTTGAACTGAACTTTGCTTACATGGTCTATGCATTTCCAGTTATGAATATATCTTGGCAAGCAGTAAGCAGAATTTTGGTCATTCTGGAGTTGAATAAATGTATTTGAAAGTGTCTAATGATTAGTCCCCCTCTATTTTTCTGGTTTAGAAGTAGCTAAGTTGAAGCTTTTTGAATTCTTCTCTAGTACCATCATCATATGTTCTCTGGTTTTGCTTCACAGAAATCTTTCTTGAATACCAATCGACTATTCATTGATTTGTAGTTTTTGTTCTAAGAACTTGGGCTTGATTGGTATTTGTTGTGCCTGACTTCTCAGGATTATACTTGATTCACTTGAGTAGGAGTAACTTAGATCTAAATATATATGGATGCTTGCTTGGTAATACAGATTACAGAATGCTGGCAATGATGCCTTGTAAATGTAAATCCTTTTTCCCCTGTTTCAGTGCTGTATTTTGGTCAATTTCTTAGTTTGATTCATTTTTCCATATTGATCTTTGCTGCTATAGATTCAATCCAAAGCCAGATTTCTTAGGATAGATTAAACAATGGTAAGGACCAATGATACTGGTTTTGGGATCAATTCTCACCAACGATCCATAAAACTGTAAAGAGTAATGCAATTGTTTTTGAATTTCCAAAATTTTTCACCACCACTGATTTTCCTGATTTTCCTTTTGGTTTCATAAGTTGCATGACTTGTGCAGTTGTGCTGCAGTCTGATTGTTGCTTTTTGGCACTGAAATCAGCCATTACATCCCCAGATTCATAATAATAACTTGATCCTGATTAGTGTCAGTTCACAGCCAGTGACTTGAGTTCCAAGTAATGACAATAAAATTAACCAAGGCATGGAAAGAGTTGGAACATTTATTTTATTCATAAAGAGTGCTATTATATTCACAAAATCAGAAATTTTAAGATTTGATGTCCCCTTTCTCAGCATTTCATAGGACAAATGCCTGTGTCTATTTTGTAGCTATCAACCCAAGCTTTGTACTTCTAGTGCTTGGCATATTGCTGGGCGCGCTATTGGCTTGAATAGGGTATGATGCCCTTATCTAAAGTTGGGCCTATACCTCCACTTACTGTTACTTCAGTGTAACTTTTATTATTAATATAGTTGAATTGCAAGTTCAGGTTCATGGAGCCACTGACCTCGAGAGTTCCAATGATGGTCATTGAAGGCAATCATGAAATTGAGCCTCAAGTTGCTGGGATCACTTTCAAATCGTATTTGACCAGGTTTGCTGTTCCATCAGAGGAGAGTGGCTCTAACAGTAACTTCTACTACTCTTTTAATGCTGGAGGAGTACATTTTATCATGCTGGGAGCATATGTTGATTACAATAGCACTGGTAACTAAACCTATTTATACATTATTGTTAGCAATGCCCACATGTTTAATTTTTCAGATTATTATGCAATTCCTGGATCTGTATCACAATTCTAATATTGGATTCTTCTTAGCAAGTAATTGTCTTTATTTCAATTTTTAATTTAGGAGCTCAGTATGCTTGGCTAAAGGAAGATCTACATAAATTAGACCGCACTGTGACCCCTTGGTTGGTAGCTGCATGGCATCCACCTTGGTATAATAGCTATTCTTCTCACTACCAAGAATTTGAATGCATGAGGCAAGAAATGGAATCACTTCTATATCAATATGGTGTCGATATTGTTTTTTCCGGTCATGTAAGTTGAAACATTTTTTATTTTTTTAATTTTTTTGAACCATACAAATGAATTTCTTTAACTTTTTAGTCTTGTGTCACCTCAAGGTAAAGCATTGCTACTCATAATAAATTGAAAAACTTTGCTACGCATTCATCACAATCAAAGAATGGGGTCCAAAATGGGCGCCTTGATAAAAGTGCTAGGTTATATTGCTTCCTCTTTTGTTGATTCCATTTCTTGAGTATAAACTACCAAAATTTGCACGTTCCCAAGAAGTTTTCTTGTTTTCTATTAATTAATACATATGAATCCATCTTTGCAGGTTCATGCTTATGAGAGGATGAATAGAGTTTATAATTACACATTGGATGCATGCGGGCCTGTTTACATAACTGTTGGAGATGGCGGAAATATTGAGCAAGTTGATGTCGATCATGCAGATGACCCTGGGAAGTGTCCCTCATCTGGGGACAACATCCCAGAATTCGGTGGTGTATGTCATCTGAACTTTACTTCTGGTCCTGCAAAAGGCAAGTTTTGCTGGAGCAAGCAACCGGAGTGGAGTGCATACAGAGAAAGCAGCTTTGGTCATGGAATACTTGAGGTATGGTCCTGGACTCCTACCAGTTCTGACATTTGTATTTACAATTTGCCAGTAGGTTGGTAAAATCCTTGGTTTCCTGTTAAATATAGGCAACAATGAACTTCAATATTGAACATTACTAGTTTGTCAAAGGATACCGAGGTAGCTTATATCCTGATTTATAATATGTGATTACTTAACATTTCCGTATATCAGTTTATGTTTCCGCATGATGACTTATAATTTGACATGATCTTTCTGCTTTTACAGTACAATCATCTCACTGTCTTCTTCATGACTACATATCATATGTTTGCTGCAGGTTGTGAATTCAACATATGCATTATGGACTTGGCACCGAAATCAGGATAATTACAAGGAAGATAGCCATGGCGATCATATATATATCGTGCGACAACCAGAATTGTGTTTCGACACTCCAGCTTCCAAAGTAATTTTCTAATCTTGCATCTAGTCCCACTAAGTCACCATAGTTATGAACTCAACTCATGATCATCACAACATTATTGGTGAATTGCCAGTGTAGCTAATCTTTGTTCGTCTTTTTCATGATAGGCAAACAACCATACCCAGCAAAGAGGGCAGCATACAAATGAAACTGCAGCCATATCTGCTAAATGGATGCAGGCGTTTTCGCTATTCATCATGGCTATCATTGTTACTAGATCATTATAACAAGTTTTCTAGTGATCAAATGGAATATTAAGCATCACTTTTTAACACATCTTTTTAGTTTAGCATATGTTTGATAACAGAGACTATGTACGTGAATGACAAGGCTTGGTTGTTTCTGAAAGGAGTGTGAATCCAACGTCAGCCAAGCAGCATTGGCACTTGGCATTTTGCTCTCGTGAGATAATCCAAAATAAATGAGTTAAAAATATAAATTAAAATATTGCACGTGACAATGACTCTAGGCTGTTCCTTTTTTGTAATTTCATTTAAGCTCGAACTAATCCATCACGAAAAGTAATGTGGGATTACGGGTTGCATCACTGCTTACGCAGAGGTTCTATTACTGTGTAATCATCACTACTCATAAGCAATTTACAAATCATTTTCAAAAGTGTTTAAGAAGAAAAATTTGATTTCAAAGACACCTCAAAGCTCAAATGTTTAGATATTCTACAATTTATTGTTTAAATATTTTATCTACAAATTCCACGACAATGCAATTTCATCATCACAAATTTATACATTAATTTTTTTTTTTTATACATTTCATTAGTTAAATGTTGATTTGTGGGCCAAGACTACCGTATCACAAATTGAGTCACCAAACCCGTTAATTCGATTGTTTAAAATTATGAGCATAAGATTGTGGTATAAGTAGTGAATTTGTATTTCGTATATTATTAATTTAAATATACGTATGGCACAGTTCTTAATTATTATCTCAATTGAACGGACATTTATCTATTCAATAAAAATATTGAGATATAGTTAGAAAATTTAGTATTGTTGTCCCGAGAAAAGGAGATTTTCTTAGCTTTGCAAAATTGAGAGAAAGACTTGTGTACGTGCGGAGGCGACGGACTGAGTTCTACTGCGGGATGAAGGGACATTTTTATAAAAGTTTCTCTTAAACTTCTACTATCTTCACCAATGAAGTGGCCATTATACTCCTAAATGCAGAGGATTTTTTTTAAGAAGAAACTAAAAAGAATCTTAATATTAAAACAGAAGCAAAATTTAATTTTTCAAAAGATGAGGTAAACCTATTCTATTATAATTTGAACTCAGTCTAAGTTGAAATGTTTATAATCTTCTTTTCTACGTACATTCATAATAATATATAATTAAAATTGAATTACATATTATTTTTCATTTAATAACTATTGATCATAACATCACAAAAACAATTCTGACTCCAATACCATCTCCTCTCGATTTATTTGGACACCTATATTTGATTTGTTTAATACTCTGTAAGTATAACAAGTATTGAGAGCAATAGAAATTGTTGACAGATTTTAACAAATAAAAAAAATGAAGGATTAATTTTTGATTATTCTCTCATGCTTATAATTTTTTTTTTATTTTTAAGACTTCAATTTATCCAATTTTCATGAAAAATAAAATAAATATATCAATTTACTCAAGTAACGAAAGTAATTTTAAAAATAATTAATTTATTAAAATAATTCAAAATTTAACCAAAAATATAAAAATAAAAAATGACAATGACAATAGTACACGCGTGCCGCATTTAACACCAAACCCATTTCCTTGAAATCACATTCCCTTTCACGTTCCCACTCACAGTTTCCAGAGTTTCTCGTACAGTTCCCCAGCAGACCAAAAAAAAAAAAAAAAAAAAAAAGAAGACAACAAACAGGAAAAAAAGAAAATTACAAAATGCAGTACAAGCACTTGGGGAGATCGGGGCTGAGAGTGAGCCAGCTCTCGTACGGAGCGTGGGTCACCTTCGGGAACCAGCTGGACGTGAAGGAGGCGAAGTCGCTCTTGCAGTGCTGCCGCGACCACGGCGTCAACTTCTTCGACAATGCCGAGGTGTACGCCAACGGCCGCGCCGAAGAGATCATGGGCCAGGCCATTCGCGAGCTCGGGTGGAAGCGATCCGACATCGTCGTTGCCACCAAGATCTTTTGGGGCGGCCAGGGCCCCAACGATAAAGGCCTCTCCAGAAAACACATCGTCGAGGGCACCAAAGCTTCCTTGAAACGCCTCGACATGGATTACGTGGACGTTATTTATTGTCACAGGTAAATTTAATTTAATTTATTTCATCCAAAAACCAAAAAAAAAAAAAAAGAGAGAAAAATTCAAGAACTTTGAGATGATTTGATAATTTTTGTTAATTATTAGGCCGGACACGTCGACACCGATAGAGGAGACGGTGAGGGCGATGAATTATGTGATTGATAAGGGGTGGGCGTTTTACTGGGGTACTAGTGAGTGGTCCGCGCAGCAGATCACTGAGGCCTGGGGGATTGCTGAGCTTTTGGATTTGGTGGGCCCCATTGTTGAGCAGCCTGAGTATAATATGTTGTCTAGGCACAAGGTTTGTTGTTGTTGCTGTTTTTTTTTTTGTATTAGTTCTTTATCATGTTGGTTGTGTTTTTGTAGATTTTGAGGTTGTTGTTGTTGTGTTTTACTTGTTACATATTTTATATTGATGTAGACCGGAACTTGAAATTGGATGGTGAAAATGTGAAAAAGGGAGGAAATATACCTTTCAGTGGGAAGGGTGATGGGCGATGACTTTATTACATGCTCAATTCGTAATTTTCAAACATGCTTTATGTAGAGTTATTTGAAAACATCCTCATACCTCTTTATGGTTGGACCAGCAAAAACATCCCAAATAGTCTGAATAATCAAACCATACACACATTTTCTATTGTAGTTTGAGTAGAGTCGGACTTTTTGTAAAGTCTTTTAACCCTGTTGGGATTTGGGGACTTTTTTTGCACACTTTCCATGTACAATGAAACAGGTGATGTGTTTGCATACTTTCTTAAGATGGTTGTCCTTACTAGTAGCCAAATAGGTTGACTGAACTCTGTTGTGCGTTTATGTCCCCTTTTAATGTGCTTTCCATTTTCTGAAGGAAATCTTGGAATATTGAAAGGTTTTGCGTCCTTCAGTGGTTCCTTGATCTGCTTTGTGCTATGAGCTCGTAGTGCATGTATATAAACTTGTTAAACAGCTTCTCAGTTTATAGCTTAAAAGGGATGAATTTATTTTGCACCTTTTGTTATGATCTTATTGTGTGTTGTATGGATGCAGGTTGAAGCTGAGTACCTCCCTCTATACTCCAATTATGGCATAGGTCTTACCACATGGAGTCCACTTGCATCTGGAGTCCTCACTGGAAAATATAACAAGGGATCTGTACCACCTGACAGTCGGTTTGCTTTGGAAAATTACAAGGTAAGTTAATTGGTTATAAGACACCTCTGATTACATTTTGCATTGTTATTTATGCCCTTATTGACATTGATTAGTCACTAGTTTATTAAAAATTTTGACTTCTTTTTGCTATTACCAATATGTTGTCTATCTTTATTGTTAACAACTTGTTATTAGTTGCAGCTTTGTTAGCTCGGTTCCTTTCTGTGGTTTATCATCTCAACCTCCAGGATTCTAGGATTACTATGTAAGCATGGCTATATCTTTACTCGGTAAAAATGTCTGCCCGAAAACCTGTATTAATTTGGAAAAAGGTTCCTGATCATCAAGTGACATTCCCTCTATGCATGTGCTAGGATTCTTTTTCTGAAATATACGAGTTCATTAAAATATTTAATATGTGGTTCATAGGTTATCTATTTAGTATGGAATAAATTAGGTGCTTTTGTTGGGCATTATATGACTGTCACCTCAGATTTGTCCTTGGTATATTATTTTGAGTATCTGTATGATTTGAACTTCTGATAACTACAATGTATAAGTCTGTGCAGCTCCTTCAAGTTCAGTTCCTTTTTAGGTGTTTACTTACTCATCAAGAAGTATGTATTCATCAGACTCACTTGTGCTTCTTGCATGGTGCATATCTTTGGTGAATCATATATCTTTTAGGCATCTAATTAGCATAATTTTATAATCTCTTCTGTATTTTCTCTTATTTTGAGATCAACACTGATCCTTGTTTTACTTTCGATCCCTTGTAGAATCTTGCTAACCGATCACTGGTCGATGATGTGCTGAATAAAGTTAATCGACTGAAGCCAATTGCAGATGAGCTAGGCGTGTCTTTAGCTCAACTTGCAATTGCATGGTGTGCTTCAAATCCTAATGTATCTTCAGTTATAACTGGTGCCACAAAGGAATCCCAGGTTTGTTTGAAACTTGTCCTTAATTTGGAAAATGTTTGTGTTGTGTGAACAGAAGTCCATCTTATTTTTGAACGGGATATGCTGTAAAAGGGCCTTTTGACTGAACAAAGAAGCTGATCTCATTTTCGAATGGAGCCAAATTATAAACCAAATTAATGTTTCTCTTTGTTGGAGTTCTGAATGGTTGTAGTAGAATAATATGTTTTTGATTCCATTAAGAAAATGGAAGCGCCAGAAAAGATTCAGAAGCTGCTCAGTTGGGAAGACCTTTGAGCTTTCTTATTCTTAAGACTTTTACAGTGATACTTAAACCCAAACCTTTGCATGATTCATTTCTTTGTGACTGAGAATATTTGTGTAGGACTGAAGTTTTGGGATTTATAAATGTGTAAAATTATGAACTATCTTTAGATCTTATGGCATGCAATAAATAGATTTAGTCTGGATCACTGCCCTAATATCATGGTTAACCTTTAGCCTATTTATATCTATTTTTGAAAAGTTTCGTTGAAAAGATTTCACTGTGATGTGCTTCATGTCTGAAACGTTTCATTCCACTATGCAGATTCAAGAGAACATGAAAGCCATTGATGTCATCCCACTACTGACTCCTTCAGTGATGGACAAGATCGAGGCTGTTGTTCTAAGCAAGCCAAAGCGTCCAGAGTCGTATCGGTAGGCTGAGATTATATACTAGCTCCTTTGCATCTTCTGCTGCGTGTGACATACCTAGCTGTTTCAGTGTATTCTTGTTGTTACGATGCTTATCTGATGTTTTAGTTATTGTTTCTCAGCTCTGGACTTACAGAGACTCTCAGATATAGTATATTTATTTGAAAAAGAAAATGATTATTGTTCTTGGTATTGAACTAATGAAAGGTTCTGAGTTTTTTATGGACAATTATTTTGTGGTTTTGTGGATTTAAATTGTGTTGGAGTGAGATTTTTTTCACGCAATTGTGGGATGTTTTAGGAGCTTGGATCTCATTTGGTAGATAATGAAGGTTTTCAAGTTCTGCCTTGGCATCCATTCAGTGACTATGCTTTGTCAATTGGTCTCAGCTGATGTGTGCATGTCTTACTTATTTTATTATTTTCATGGCAAAAAACAAGGAAATAAAAAATGCAATTGAAGAACTTAATGTAGTTTTTTCATATAATTGCATAAACAAGAGGTTAGATGCACATTTGGCTTATGCCATACACCAATGCTAAGATGGAACTGGTACCTTATCTGGGTTTTCCAAACTAAAGTGATTGAGTCATCCTATGTCAGGATTGTCAGCCCTCTGTGGTCTGGACTTGTAAAACTTCTGCGAATATAATTTTTGGCAGCTATTTAAAAACAAGCATTGTCACCAGCTGAATATGCTAGGTCTGGTTGAAACTTTCTTGGTTAAATTTAAACTCATATTTCATAGAATTACTGTTGACATTTTTGTGTGACATGCATTGTTGAGCTGAGTGATGTAGCTGTACTCTTTGAGTGAGTCTGAGTCGGTCGTCTTTTGCCAGGCGAACCTAGGCACTGTCTATGTGGTGAGAGGAAATTTCTTATTCAAAGTCTCAGCAGTACCCTCTTTCTTTGAGTTACTAGTTACAGGTACAAGTGTGGGGTTTGCTCTGTTCACAACCTGCCAAAAAAAAAAAAATGCCGGTCACGCCCAGAACAATGCTTGTTTCAATGACCACAATCATGACGCTTCTTTAGATACTCTGTGTTTGTTGAAAATAAGAAAGAACTGCAAACAGAGCTTGCAGCAAAGTCAGCAGAAGCAGGACAGCAGGAGCGAGAATGGAGATGATTCCCCATGGAGTGTTGAAATAATTGTGCCTCAGCTTTGCCTTCCATTTATTAACACGCCTACTGCAGTGCAAGTTCTCTTTTTTGAATACCTCAGAGTAATAGAACTGGTCACTGAGTACAACAGCATCACCAAGCCTGCTTATTAGACCTGCAATCACTTCATCATCTCCTAACCAGTTATCAATAATTCCACAGCAACGTAGTAATTCAGCATCTTTAGAAGAGTTGATGAGGCAATCTAGGAATTTGACATGATCCAATATATGCTTTGGATTTTGGTCACGGGAAAACTGCTCGTACGCAATGAGATTCCGAAGAACAGCTTCGGTAGTGTCTCCAATTGCCAAGGTGGGGATCTTCATCACACCATTTTCAAACTTTATATCAAACAAGAAACCATCCTCAACCTTCTGAAACTTGATTCCAGCTTCTTGTATCTCTGTGGCACGACAAATGAACCGCCATTTACTATTTTTCGAAGCATTAATCTTGAATGCGACTATTCCTGCAGGTGAGGGAAGCCAATTATTGTGTATGAAACCGACTAGATGTTTAATCTCTTCTGTGGGATATACATCAACGCTTGGACAGCCTTTCCCTGGTAGTAGTGTCCCATAACAAAAATTACAGAATCATGTAAAAGAAGCTGTAATTTGTTTGATTATTATTAGTCACCTCACTGATGCTAAAAAGCTCCCAAAGAACAAAAAACGGAAGCTGATTTTCAGCAAGAAACATATCTCGCGCTATGAAAGGCAGCATCCAGCCCAGCTTAAAGATAGGATCATTATCTTCTCTCAATTCCAGCCTCAAATTCTTGCGAGTAACCTCAACAATGAAGCAACCATCAACAAGCATCATTTCTACAAACTCTTCTTTGTCCAAGCTTGTGGATCCTCCATAACATTTTCGAGCTTTTTCTTCCAATGCCCTCATAATCATTACATAATCTGACAAACTTCTGTTGAAACCTCTTCGTTGAAGAAGGTTTTGAAGATAGCGCGTTTTGTGCTCTTCAAAGGCCGTCAAGTGATCTTTACCGCGATGGTAAGGGCCGATAGCTAGCATTTCTGGTTCATAAGCTGTTTCATTTATCTTACGTAGTTGATTAGGCACTCTGAAAATGCTGAACTGAGATGGTGCAGGAGGTAGACTACGAAGCCTTTCCCCAACTCGATCAAGTACTAGGTCAGCTGGATCAGCAGCCATCGTTTCCATTTAGAAATTATAAGGTCCCTCTGCTGATGCCAACAAGTTACATAAAGGATGGTCAAGTTACCATTTCTCAAGGCTTATTTAGCATTGAACATGATTTTAAATTTTGGAAAGCTGAGTGCATAACAAAATTTAACAAAATTTATGCAGCATGCAAAGACCTGTTAATCGAGGATATTGATTCTCAAAATGGCTTAGTCTTTACTTCAGCATAAAATTAAAAAAAAGACTATGGAAAATTCCTAGGGAAGATCATCAAATGAAAGGTCGATTTATGATTGATGTTTAGACGAACTTACTTGATTGAATGCAGAGTTTGCTTGCCGAGAAGTTCCTGATTTTCTTTGCAGATCGACTCTACCTCTTCTTTGTTTTTGTTGAAATTGAATGTTGACTAACGATACAAGAAGTCCTCATTTTTCAAGTCATTGCCATATTTCCTGGTGCTTTATCAGATGACACTCTATGCATGGGTTGACTAGACTCCACTTTTTGAATAATACTCGGTTCTTTCATATTTAAGAAATATTAAAATGATTTATACATTAGTTTCCAAAGTAGTGCTATTATTGAGTCCCGGATTCAATCTTTTATGCCCAAGGGCGACAGTCCGTGTGAATTAAGAATCATGCTGAGCTATAGCAAGCAAATCAAGTTGTGAATGATACAATAAACATGGCAACCACAATTCTCAAATTGACATTAATTTCTATCATAATTACCGCCACAATAGAATGCCTCCATTTTGAAACAAAGCCTGTCATTTAAATTTAAGTAAGTTAGAACTGTGAATAATGTTTGTACAAAAGAAAGTAGAAGCAGGAAAAAAGCAGCCAAAAAAGAAACTAATGATCATGTATTGTTAAAATATCTGTCTCAAGTTGGCCGTCCATCTGTTCCAACGCCTGCTGCAATGGTTATTCACATCGCAGAATATATGTGAGCAGTAGCTCTCAGGCGAAAGCATCAGAAACAAACCAATCGTATTGAAAATGTTGGCAATCACTTGATCATCACCTATGCGATTATTAATAATTCCGTGCTGGCAAAGTAATCCCACATCTGTTGGAGAGGCAATGAGACATTCCATGAGATTCCGATAATCAGCCACATAGTTTTGATTTTCGCCCTTGGAAGAGAACTGCCCATAGACTAAGAGATTTCTCAAGAAAGGTTCAGTGTCATCATCAATGTTCAATCTTGGGATTTCATTACTCCCTTTTCAAACATTATATCACACAGCTTTCTCTCTCAGCCTTCACGAACTTGACTCCAGCTTCTTTAAGCTCAGTCGCACAACGTATGACCACTCTGTATTTTCATTCTGCTCTCATATTTATGATATTACTCTTTCTTGATGGGGAAGGTCGCCAGTTATGGTGAATACATTCCACAGGATGTTCGATTTTGGTGGAGTATTGAGCGTTATGTGCATAGCCTGGACCGGGAAGTGCATAGATCAACTCTATGAAAATCTTTTGTTTCGTCTGGCATCAATGTCATGGCCAAGAACTCACAAAGTACAAAGAAGGGAAGTTGATTTTCAATTGACTGCAAATCGCGGCGCAACCCCTTGATGATCTAACGCAAATTGAAAATGGGATCATCATCTCCTCACATATTTGACATAGTACACTTGCGAAATAGCTCGGTGATAAAGCAAGCATCGAGCAGCATCATTTCCACGAACTGGTCTGATTCGAGACTGACAGTTTCTGCTTAACATTTGCAAGCTCTTCCTCCAAGTGCTCTCTTTGCTGTGACATATCTTGTGGCATTACTTCCCCTCTTCGCCAGAGAAGCATTTTGAGATGGCACATTTTGTGCTGTTCCATTGGGCTTAAGCGACTTCTGCCATGGTGGTGAGGACCGATTGCGAGTATGTGCGGTTCATAAGCATCGGCATACATTAGGCATATACGGAGGTATTTTCACAATACTACATTCGGATGATATTGGAGATTGAACCCGAAGCTTTTCGCCAATTTGAATTGATAAGTGATCAGCAAATTCATCAGCCATTGCTGCCAAAAAGCTCGTAAAAATGCTAAACTCCTATTTTTCATATGAACAGCGGTTGGGCGGGCGCTTTACTATGTCACATTGACTGAAACTTAAATATTAAACACAAGTTTGGTCTGATGATGGCAATCATTGAGCTTTTAACTGAAGCTTAAATAATTGTACTGCTGTTAAAATTTTTCAAAATGATTCTCCTACCTCCAATTTGTTTATTGAAGCCTGCATGCTCTTATTTCTGAAAGCCTTCATAAACATCTCTAGCGACCAGAGGAAAATATTTCATTTGAACATTATTTATAAATACCATCTATTGCTCATTCATTTGAACATTATTTCGGAGTTGCAAAGTTGAGCAGCACAGATCAAAACCATGCATTATTTGAGATGAGCAAGAACTGAAACTCTGAAAGCAGTGTTTGTTTAAGAACTGAAAAAATTAAACAAGAAATTGAAAAATTGAATAAACTACAAATAAATTCAATTTGTAGTCATGTCGCCCTCTGTGGCGCTAATCACTTTGCTTATTATGGCACAAAACATACAACCTAATGAGGCATAGGCAATAACTCCCCTTTTGTTCAATGCGCAAATGGGCACAAACCATGATTGCCTATTGAAAGATTTATGGGTAACCGCGACCTACTACCATTTAAGCAAAATGGCACATAGTCACGAATTATCACCGTTTAGCCAATGTGTAGGTAATAGTGAGTTTGCCAGCTGAGTAAGGGTACAGGTAATTGTGGGTTATCTCAATTTGAACAAAGCATGAGCAAGCATGAATTATTCATGTTTTCAAGAAAACGCATGAGTCTTTAACACCTGAGCAACCATAAAATCATTACTACCGATGTAAAAATGCAAACAAGAATAGATTATTGCGTTTAAGTATTGCATGGATAGTCGCAAGTTATTGCCATCTAAGCACAAGTGTAGATAATCATGAGTTATTGCCGTCTGGCCAATGTGCAGATAATCGTGAATTATTGCAACCTAAATAAAGGTGCGAATTATTCTCATCTAAGCAAAAATGTAAACACGAATTGTTCATACCAGAACAAGAAGAGGCATGAATTATTACAATCGAAATAATATGCCAACTAGCCACGAATAATCACCATTTAACTAGACATATGAATAATTACGGGTTTTCCCTCTGAGAGTGTGCAAATATACACAAACCATATTGCCATCTAGGCAGAAGTGCAAACAAATGCTTCTTATAATTTTCTGGGCAAATGTCCAAGTAAGCACAAATTACACTTCCTTCCGAGCAATGCAAAGTGAGTACAACCTTTACCCTACATCACAAGTGTAGAAAATCATGAATCGTTGCCGTCTGGCCAGCATGCATGTAATAGTGAATTATTGCCATTTGAGTAGATGTATGGATAAGTACTAATTTTTTCCATCTGAACAAAAGTGTAAACAAGCATGAACTGCATGCACTTGAACAAGATAGGCATAAATTATCACCATCAGAATAATGTGCTAACAAGACATGAATTATTCCCATCAGAGTAAGGTCCTGGCTAGGCACAGATTATTGCCATCAGAATAATGAGCCAACCTGGCACGAATTATCGCCATTAGAATAAGGTACTTGTTAGGCATGAATTATTATTACCATTAGAATAGCATTCAGAATAAGCACAATTTAAAGTCACTGAAAAAGTGCATTCAAGCACGAATAATTGCCATCTGTGCAAAAGTGCATTCAAGCATGTATAATTACCATATGAGCAAATGTGCCTCCTGTCACGACAGATTACCACCCGTGCAACTTCACGTAGATGATTTCCACCTCTCCAGAAAGAATGTATATATGAGCCACATCAAGTGATCATATGTTGATGCTATGTAGAAAGTATTTTTCAGAGCATAATACTAGATGCATAACCGTTTCGTTGTGCCACTGAACATGTGCAAGTCATTTAGGCAATTTAATTTACCTAAAATGTAACAAGTGCAAGTGCAACAAAAAAGTAAGTATGCGAGCATGGTGAATGTCATGTTAAGTAAAGAAATAGAGTCCAAAGAATGCCAATTGAAAAAGCATCAAGACAAAGCTAAGCAACTACCAACGAAAAATCGCCACATGAAATTTAAACATGGAAAAATACTTAGTAGGAAACAAGTGTGCTTATAGACTACTACAAGTGTGAGGAATTGTTCGACAAGGAGGAATATATTAAAGCTGTACATTAATCTTTATGAACTACATCGCAAAAATGAGCAGTAAGATTCAATAAATTTGTTGATTATAGAGTGCCCAAGTAATGGGTACAACAATATCATTTGATGTAAATGATCAATCCACACATGAAATTATGACATCTAATCACAAAAGATGAGAAGCCAAGGAAGGACAAATTTCATTCTCAAGTGGAATTCTTCAAAACGAAAACTCGAAGTGAGTAATCAAGACTGTTAGGGAGTAAAGACATGCTACCTCAACACAGGACGTCGGTGACTAGCAAAAGACTACATCAGATGCAACCTGACTTTATCATACCTCATCACTTGCCTTTAAAAAATGGAACTTCTAATCTCACCATCAAAGTATTTATCTTGTTGAGAGTAGCTACAATCAATATCCTCAGAATAATATAACTTAAATCAAGTCTATTAGAATGCTAAAACAGACTCCTTAATGCTATAAAGTCTCCTAAAAATATTTAAGTTCAAGCAATAAGGAATTTCTCTCCTCCTAGATGTGAAAGATACAGAAGAAGAATCATCAAAACAAAATCTCTAAGTTAAAAGGGCTTTTCTCATGCGAACATAGGCGTTAGACCAAAGAGTTGACACTTGGAAA
The DNA here is from genome assembly GCA_030449905.1 of Luvunga scandens. Taxonomy (NCBI): domain Eukaryota; kingdom Viridiplantae; phylum Streptophyta; class Magnoliopsida; order Sapindales; family Rutaceae; genus Luvunga; species Luvunga scandens. Next base: position 360 of record JASUUG010000739.1, on the reverse strand, counting down.
GTGAGTATTGACATGTATCAACTACTTACCTACTTCATGACAAGAGTTTTTGAATTTCAAAAACTCTTCTCATGAACTACGGGCTTGTGTTGATATGGAAATTAGTCACTTGTGGCACCTCGAGCGGGTTAGGATTTCCAAGGCAGAAATATGGATTCTTCAAAGATAGAAACGCAGACCATCAAGTGGGAATTAATGATCTCTCTTCAGGTAGAAACAAAGAACTCTCAAAGGGAGATGAATTGGTCAAAGACACTATGCCAACAATATCAAAATGTAGGGATAAGGCTTACTAATAGAAGAGAATCAGAAAACACAATAAAAATGGGTAAAAGTTGGCTACAAAACCATCAAGTGTGT